>APFE030449343.1:0-25131 GCA_000404065.3 Pinus taeda | reverse complement strand
AAAAAAAAAAACCCTGGCGCCCTTCTTTCTACTCCAATTCACAATCCAAATAAGAACGAAAAAAAAAAAAAAAAAAAAAAAAAAAAATATTATCTTTAAATCGATTCCAACACATAAGGCAAAGAGCCCAAAGATACATAAACCCGGAATCAAAATTCCTAAGGCAATGACAGGCTGAATCTCTAGGAAGAAATTGCGGGCACAGTAGTGGCACACGAGCAGAAATAAACTATCGCACACAAAATAAAGTGTTCAATGCATGCACAGAAATCCCGTAACAAACCAACCAATGTAGCAATTTTAGCATAAATATTTCTGGCCTAGGCCGATGGCCAGAGATTTAATGGCTCTCTGAAGCAGCATACACAGTAGCATAAATAGCAAAGCAGAGGACAGTGGCCAACTATATCTTGAAACTGCAATTTGAAGCCATATTTTGCCGATATATTCTTGCAGCATTTTATGTTTTGACAAATGAACGAACCATTGTTTCTGGCAGACATCATCAGTTATATCTGCAATTTTGTTTCATGGTAGCATAAATATTTCTTCGGCACAAAGAAGCATGACAGCATAGCAAACATTTTCTTGACCGCCATGGAATAGTTCGATTCATATCAGTTGAAGAAATCAGGGCACACTTATCAGTCCTTGACTTCAGTCTAACTAGAGAGAGGCATAAATGTTACAGGATCCTTTGGGGCTGGGAGGCTGGATCCGCAGATCCCCGAATCTGGTAAATATTCGGATCCAAATCCGCTCCGATGTAATGGATCGGCGGTCACAGTTTGTCCAACTAGCAGATCACAAGTCCGGTCCGATGCGGTCGATCACCATCACCAGGATTGATTGTCCACTATTTATTGCCGATTCCATAACGCCAACGCGGATTCCTCTATGTTCTCCATGTCATGGACTTCTCAACTCACAAAGGCGACAACACTGAGCTTTGCGGGAGTATATATGAATGGTTTTCTTTGAGTGGCTGCAACGATTTGGGGATGATGAATAGTAGAATGGGGCTGATGCGTGATAGAACTATTTTGGGAATGGGGACCTATAGTCGACGAAGATGTGCAGTTGCTAAGCACTGCCCGGAGGAAAGTCGAACAGTCCCGCCTTGACCATATAAAAAAAACAATCTAAAAACCTTCGCATCAATTTATCAAATGTCATACCAAATCGGATTTCAAATTCCACGCACGCCATATAAAAAGATACACGATATTTATGCTATGCACAATACCTAGAAGAACAGAGTTTCGCAATCACCTCTATTACATGAGAATGAATTCTGTCTCTAATTTATCTTACACAGTCGTATATAAAATGAGCTCTCGCTCCACACTAAAACTCACACTCCCTATCATAAAACTCCCCTTCTTTTTTTTTTAATTAAATCGGTACATAATCTTCTAATTTTAAAGATTCTAACAAATAAACTCTCCTATTTAATTGGGCTCGCATCCATCTGTTATAACAACCTTAACAATAAGATAGACACCCCTATTTTAGTAATAGCTAATTATTTGTATAATCGCCTTCTTAACAAACTGAACAGAAATGAATTCCACTTTGTCAGGCCACAACATGTGGGCAATTTCCCACATTGCTGGCCCGTTCCGATGCTCCTGCATCACAACATTGAAGAATAGAAACTCAAACTTGTCCCCTCCACTTTAAGATGTAGCTTTGAGATGGTTCATGAGTTTAGAGGGGAACAACATCAGTAATTGGGAATGAATGAAGAAATTTTTTAGAAACAAGTACATAGACTATTGCAAAGTGAGAGACAACAGGGATGAAATCTTAATAATGACTCAAGGAGAGAATGAGTCTTTGGATTATTTTAAGGGAAGTTTTCAATTCAACTACAAGAGGGCACATAAGTTTACCTTGGATGAAGATTTGGTAAAAAATATTTTGTTAAGAGGGGTGTTGGAACTTGATTTTTTCATGCAAAGAACACTCAAACATTTCCCTTTTTATCCTGCTCTCTTTTTGTCCATGTTTACACATTTTGACTACTTTTGACTGCAATAAAGATGTATAAAACCAAAAAGATATTTTTTTACTATTATGTTTTAATTTTAAGTAATTGACATATTAAAATATTAAAAAATTATCTCTTACTATAACAGAAGGAATGACATTGATCTTGTAATTCCTCATACTTGTATGTGGTTGTAGCTACTCTTAGGAAAATAAAAAATGTGAGTTTTGATGCTCATCTTCACCACATATTGTGGCTCCTCTTAGATTCACAAAAGATCAATTAGAAGCCTACAATCAATTGATCATCCAACATGGTGCCAAGAAGAGGATACACACAACAGGAAGGATATATTTCATGTTGTATTTTTAAAACATGTGATGGGTCATGAAATCACCCACCTCAGGTATCAATTTATCTATGTTTAGAGGGAATATGAGTGTTCAATTACTCAAGGGAGAGATCATAGTTGGTTTGTTTCATTTCCATTAATATAAATAAGCTATTAAGAGTAGAATCTAAGGGATCAATACTCCATACATAAAATTTTAACTAATTTATATACCTTTTCTTTTATTCTTTCAATATATTAGCTCTCGGTCCCAATAGTTTGTAGTTTTCACTATGCATTGGCTACGTTTGGAGGCTTCCCACACTATGACCATATGCATTGGTTTCATCTGTAGAAAAAAATCTATCTTTCTTGTGCATACTTCCCATATATATAAGATTTATTTCTATTATGTATATTCATAGGTAAATGTTTTCTTTTTATTTCTTTTATGTTTTTATTATATATGAACTCTATATTTTTTAAATTTAGATTACATTGCAATTGATAAGTTGTAGCTTCACTTCTAATCAAGTTTGAATATTTTTTCTTAATAAGGGTTGAATCAGTCTTCAGAGTATTGTTATAAGATTGTTTCATCCATAGTGTTGAACAAACATGCTACCATTAGGGACCACAATGTACGCTAGCTAACAAGTTAAATTGATCAAGCATCTTTCATTTATTTCAGTAAAGCAATCCTTAATTGATGAAGGAGTGTTAATATTATTTTCAAATCATTAAACTACAAAGTCAACATAGTACCATTGTAAGAGCCATTGACCCATTTGAGGCCTGATTAAACCTTGTAGCCCAATTTTCTAACAGTGAAACTATAATAGCCTTAGTTTGAAAAGATTAGTTATTACTTTATTTTGAAGTTTCATTGCTTTGCATTGAAGTAATTTAAGTACATATAACATTTATATTCTTTTCAACTGTAGTCTCAATTTGAATTTCATTCTCATTTTTAATCTTATTAAATACTTGTAGTAATTACCAAGTATAACCTTAAAAAATACTAAAACTAATTCTTCACACACAATAGATTCACTTCATAAGTATACTAACCCTTAGTTAATAATCAATTCCTTAACTTACACAATAAGTTAGCGGGATATTTTGGCACCATTGTTAGGAATATGCAACTAAAATTAGCTTTAGAGGGTGATACTTTATTTTTGTAGATTTATTTTCTTTTAATATAAAATTTAGGACAATGAGGAGTGAAGGTAGTAAAACTAGAGGTAAGAACCTACACTTTCACTTTAGCGAGTTTTCACAAACCTTCATCATGTTAATATATGCATAAGTTAATTAGACTTGGAGATAGTAAAGGTCAATTTGTTAGAAAAGAATTAGAGCAACTGAAGCATATCTCCCACTAGTATTTTAACTCTAATAACTAATGTGGTATAGGAACAATCATCAAGAGAAGGACAAATACAAATAAGTTCATCTAGTGAAACATCAGAGAATAATTCTCAGACTTGGACTAAAGAGCTTTTATTTCTATCTGAAGGCAGGATGGAAGAACATAAGGAAGGATAAATTAACATGGATGCTATATCAACAAGAGAAAGATAAATAGTAGAAATATAAAGGAATGCAAAATCAGACCATGATGAAAGAGGTTAAAATTTTGGAGCAATAAGATAAATATTAAGAAATGAAAGAGGAGAAGGATCTAGAGTACAAAACACAAAAAATGAAGTTAGTTTTGAATTTCCAATTTTGGATACACTTGTGGTTGTTGGTACCATGGGGCTTTACTCAATGAACCTCTGACATATCACATGTGTTCTTGACATAGTAAACAATGTCCCTAATTTGACTACATATTGGAAAATACTTCTAAAAATCACATTATTTAACCCCTACAAATATGAACCCAATACAACTTCCCAACTTAAAAGACCCCTACCTTCACTAGATATTGTAGGTATCCATTTTTTCATTAACATTTTTTATACCCCTTTACATTTTTTCATTAACTTTGAGCTCCATTTTTATAGCTGTCAATATAAAAACCCTTTACCCCCTATTATATGTTCAATATAGTATGTCATTTTTTCCTGAA
Source organism: Pinus taeda (assembly GCA_000404065.3). NCBI lineage: Eukaryota > Viridiplantae > Streptophyta > Pinopsida > Pinales > Pinaceae > Pinus > Pinus taeda. Next base: position 20,727 of record APFE030449343.1, on the reverse strand, counting down.
TATATATCCCCCAATATGAATGCACATGGTATGGTATTCCCCCCCCAGTTAAGCCCCTGTTGTTGGTACTGAGATAAAAATGAAGAATATATGACGATTTATTCTTCCAATTTTGTATGGTATGTCAAATAAATATCTTGATGATTTTCTTTTGCAATTTGATATTTTGCATCACATTTATGGATATACAAATCACACCCATAAACTTCATTTATTTCCAACTACTTTAAAATGAGAAAATTTAAAATGGTTTATGGGGTTAGGTAAACACACTATAACATCCTGGGATGATATATGTAAAATATTTCTAAAGAAATACCAACTTTATTGTAGACCTAGAGACTCCAAAGAAAATAACTTTAGGATGTCTCAATAGGAGCTGGATGAAAACTTAGAGGATTATTTACAAATGCTTAAAATAATTTATGATCCAAACAAAGTGCATAAAATCCAGATATTATTCGTACGATTTTCTTAAAAGACATTAGAGATGAATACATAGATATACTTAATTTTAAGGGAGCATGCAATATGATCTTATTTATATTTTAATTAGAATTTTGAATTGTATGGAAACTATACCAAGGAAAGAGCTAAAGTTGGCAAGAGATAGAGAGACACTCTTTCCAAAATCACTAGGTTAGCTATAAGAAGTGCGACAAGGGCATAATAAGGAAATATGTTAGGGAATTTTAAAATTAATAAGTTCATAAGTACACTTTACTCTCAAATAGATACAATAAAAGTAAAGAAGAGGCAAAAATAAAAAAATTGAAAGACTGTCAATTTTTTTCCTTAAATGTAGGAAGAACATTCATTAAGAGTTTGTCCATTATATAGCTGTTGAGCTAATTTATGTACCTAAACTAACACAATTATTTCTTATCAATCCGGGTTGTTTATGCTTTGAGGCAAGTTCACTATATGTGAAGATCAGATATAATCAAATCTTGAAAGATAAATTATTCATAAGCTTAAAGCAATACATCCTACAGCTCTAATTCAACCAGTTTAAAGTAGAGGAAAAATATTGAGATGGTTCTTGACTCAAGAAGTCCACCTTTGCCTTAACTATCACTTAGTGAATCAGAGATTAAAATCAAGAACTTAAGATGGATAAATTGTTAATGAAATAAGCTCTTAACTTAAGAAACACATAAAGTATTTCATCATAATTTATTCATCTCAATACCCAAATTACAATAAGAAACTACTTGCATGCAAACCAAAGAAACTAGTTGTAATTCATCATTTTAGTAGAAGAGATGCTCAACTTGAACACTTGTGTTTCTTCAACTTAATAAAGTGATGAATAAGCTAAGAACTAAAGCAATCAACCACCATGCATGAATCATAAAGCAATCTGAAATAAAGCTTTCAAAAACCAGTTCTACACTAAACAGATTACAAGAAATGAAACTAGTTAACAAGGAAGTGTACTTAGCTTGGAGTGGGGGCCCTCCACCCTTGCCTTGCACACTTGAGAAGTGATATCAGAAGCTCAAATCAATTACACATATATATCATGGAGCAACAAAATAATAATAGCACAACTCTTCAAATTAACTCCTCAATCCAAAAGTGTCACAACATAAAAGTATAATAAGTCAATACATAAGCCATCAAAGTTGTGGCTCTTAAATAAGAAGTCTCATGAAACAAACTGATCTACATTCACTCTAACAAACCCATCTACTCTAATCCATCTATCCAATCTAATTCACTACTCATCCCAAGGAATATGACCAATCCATGGAATCTCAAAACTGCCCTATTTCTATGGGATTTCTGAATGACTGTCATGATTGACTAGCACCAAATGGGCTATAAAGCTTGTTTTTTGTTTGAAACCCAAGCATAGGTTGCTTTAGTCCTAGTTCCCAAGCTTTCACATTCATGTAATCAATTCGTGCCAGTGTCCTGCAAATCACATCAACCATAGAGTGATTACGGGAATTTCCTGAATCTGCCAAATTTGCACTTAAATCAAACTTTCAATAAAAACTTTAGAAATTGAAAAATTAAAGCTAAATACCTGAATGGATATCAAATATACATCAAAATGGAATGAATGAAGTGAAAATGGATGATAAATAGATGGTTTAGTAAGTTTCTTAGAGCAAAATAAGACCAAAACTAAGGCCCAACATCTCTCCCTTGCTTATTATCAAGCATGTCCCCATGCTTGCTTACTCCTCTTGGATCCTCTGCCTTTTGTAGTAGATGCTGTACCTGTAGATGTTTCCCTGCCCAAACAATCCAATTCTGATTCATGCCTTTCCTTGAACAAAGCTGCTTTAACCTTCTGTTTCTCATATTTTGCCTGCCACATATTTTTGTCCTTTAGCCATTTAAATGCTTGCTTAGAAAGTAGCTCATTTCTCCGTTTCAGTCTCCTTAATCCTTCTTTTAACTTTTCATTTGTTTTGGTCAACTTAGCATTGTCCTTCTTATGTGTCTTGTTCTCTTCTGTTAATTGTTTTTCCAGGATTTTGCTAATTTCCAATTGAGCAGTTAAGTCTTGGATTTTTGCCAAATTGATTTCCTTTTCAAAATCTTGTGTTGATTTCATTAATGATGCTGCTGCTGCATCATCATATGAAGAATCCATTTCAAGGACTTCTTGTGCAATGTCATTTTCTTCTTGTTTTCTTGGAGAATATGCTTCTACTTCCTTGTCTGAGTCAATGGGACTCTTATTCCTAAATCTTCTAGGAATAGACATAATAGATATTTCAGTTTCATGCATGGCCATATTTCTAGCTCTTGTTCTGGGATACAAGTGTGAATTCATCAAGCTTCTGTTTTCTTGTTCTATTTTGTCCTGTGCCTCAATAATCTGTTCAGTAAAATGATTTTTTTGACATGAATTCTCTCCACACTATGCCCTGTGATCTCACCTGATACTCAACTAGGATTTTGATTAATCCTTGATGGTAAATTTGTTCTGCTTTAGGCCTGTGTTCCTGTTTTACTGTTTCAATCATTCTCAAATGGCTCCTATATAGGAAATATGGTAAATTAATCCTATCCTCCCCTTTGATGTGCTGTAGAAGCCTGACATGATACAAGTGAGCAATGTTATATCCTCGATCACAAGTCAAGAACTTCTGGATGACCAAGACCAATTCACCCCACTGTTCATTGAACCACTCCCTGGGTATCCCTTTTGTCCTATCAAATGTCCCCTTCCGGTTTTTCTCAAGGAAGAAAGTCCACGCATTCTCCTTGAAGTGTAGGCTTTTGTAATACTTCTCTCCTATCATTGGCAAATCTAAGACTTTGGGCAGGTATTCTTGGGTTATCGGAATAATGAATTCCCCTACTCGAGTTTGGTCCTGACTGAAATTGTTTATAAAATCCTTAGTTATCTCTTCAGAGTGGCCATCAAATTTTTGTAAAAAGCCTATCATCCCTGCTTGATAAAGTTTTTCTATAGTCTCTTTCCCCCAACTTTCTATTTGAAATTTTGGCTCTACTCTGGTTGTCATTGTTTCTGTAAACCAATCAATGTATGCTTCCGCTGTTACTAATTTCATCTCAACAATAAAAATTTCTGACTATTGTTATTTGAAAATGAAATTATGGAAGCAAAGAAGCTTACCTTCCTTTTCTGACTCAACTTAACTCTGACTTCCTTAACCTTTGTTATATTCTTTTCTTTGCAGAAGCATTGTTTTAATTCCCTGTTCAATGCAAACAAACACCTGTATACCTCCTGTTAATACGCTGATCTCTGTTCTTGAAAATTAAATACACATGCAAACAGTATCCATGTATGCTCATCGCCTTAGATTATTGCCAAAATCAAACTATGATTTTACTGTGTATATAAAACCAAAAAAACTAAGGAGTATGGCTCTCGGCCTCATCATCAAAACAAAATTTCAAAATGCTCTCGGCCTTAGCAAAAACATTTGCAAAAAGGCTCTTGACTGTATTATAAAATTTTGGAGAATTATGCTTGCGGCCTCATCATAATAATCACAAAAATGCAAAAAGGCTCTCAGCCTCAACCAAATGTGCAAAAAAATCTCGGCCTCAGCATGAAAGATTTAAAACTATATACATATTCTCGGCCTCAAAATACCAGTGATAAAATATAAACACTGCATTTAGTTCTAAATGTCTCAACAATCCGACTCCCTTTGGCAACCAAAACTTCACATGACATATCAGTCCTTAGGCATTCAGGCATTTGATCCCCTGTTCTGGTTTAAATGAAAACAATCAACACGCACAGGCACATAAATGTTCGTAACAGAGACCACGAATATATCATGCATCCACAGTTGATAACGCGCAGCAAAGGGTGTGTAATTGAAACAATGGTTAATCATTGAACAGCGCGCATTTAAACAACCCTCGGCGCTATAACATGAACTCTGCCTCCCCTGTTTTACGAACTAACTCTCCGTTTTTAATGCAACACATTCCACATACAATCCTAAACCCTTTAACGTGTTGTGCATGCAATATGTCTAGACTTTAAATGTTGCGCTTGTTTGACTAATGCTTTCTATACCAGGATTAACGCATCAAATCCTATCACCATATTCCTTAAGTGCTGTCAACTGGAGATAACACGGGTTTGTAGCATTACCTGGTTGTCAACAAGCGCGTGGAGTGTAAATGGGCGCTCCAAATCCCTATTACTTCGGTCAATTAGACTGGTGGCAAGGCAAAGGATTTAACAGTTAATGACAAGCAATCACACACATATCCCACAGTCGCCGAGCGTAAACAACTCATTGTTACCTGACTGAAGCCCGATCGTTCAGCATTTAATCCGGGCAATTGCGCTTCTTATATCGCCCCTGGTCTGTTTCAATTCCCTTTTACCATCTCACAGCGCCAAACACCATCGCTCTGAGCTTGTTTTTGCAATGAGGAACATGGTTGAATAGTGCAAGAACCGCTGGTCATTTTATGACCGTTTTCATGGTGTACTGTGCACATTTTTCATTGGTGCTGGAGAGGTATGGCGTCCTGTTGACCAGTCGCCCGACTGTGTCATGAGGATGGTCCAAATCATTGTTTGAAATTGCTGGTATGCGCATTACTCCTGTGAAGTAGATTGCCCAATGATAAACCGTTACCATGCCACCGTGTTAAGCTCGTACCTGTGTGCTGGCTGTGTGTCGTTTCGGGGGAACGTTTTATTCATTTCTGTTGTGTTTTCCATTATGGCCACCGTCGTGTGCTTGGTATTGCAATGATACATTTGCAATGATATTTCATTACCCTGCCGCAATACTTATAGTCGTGCCATATGGTTTGCGCGCGGCCGTCCATATCTTTGCACCTTTTATCCTTCGCTTATAACTTATAACATATACCATATATTATGCGCCACATTTTTATGCCTTCACTTATATCATATACCATTTTATATACCACAACTTTATGCACGTTAGGTTTATATAAATGACTTTAGCGCATTCCTCATTTTAACTATGGTATATAGTTTGATATAGCGCACTATTTGCTTTGTCTTATATGCACACTCTATGATTTTAAAATGACCATCTTAAGTCATGTTTAAAATCATCACCATACTAATGCTTGAATTGTATGTGCAGGTGGAACAAGTTGTCCTAGCTTGGTTTTTTGCGTCTAAAGAAAAATACTTAGGGTTATAGGGAATATGTATAGGGAATGTGTATGAATAAAATGGAATATGTATAGGGGTGATAGGATATGTATAAGGAATAGGGGATATGAATGATAATGAATATCCTCAGGTACTAACTTCAACTTGATGAAAGACTAAAAATTTCTAAAAAAAATTTGAATTTCAAGCACAAAATGACTATACATATACTCCCTTGGATGATGTCTGTACAGGTGGAATGGAATCAAAATGTTGTAGATGGATTAAAAGTAAACTTTTATTGCTGCTCCTTGTTCTCCATGCTCCATTTCTTGAATTGTTCAAGTCCCTCTGTAATAATGTCTTGACTCAGGTCCCTCTACAATGCTTATGGAATATGTACATGTTGTGTTGGCATTGACAGGTCTCTTCAGATCCTGCTGCAATGATTTCTCGCTTCAGGTCCCTATGTTGACAATACAAGTTCTATCAATACCTCAGGTTTCCAGCTAAAATTCTGATGCAATGCTCTCCCTTGCTGAAGTTTTGACTTGTCCTCAAGTCAGTTGTAGAGAGTTCCTGCATTGAAATTATGTGAGAATAGTAGAACAAGAATATAGAATTCATAGAGTCAAAGTTACCCTGGTTTTCCCCTATGAATTCGTGTTTGCTTGGTGCCAGTTGCCTGGTTTTCACCAGCAAATAAATTATTTTTTATGTTTTTTTCTTTTTTATTTGTTGATTGGTTTGTTTTTGTATATACATTTTTATTTTTATTTTTTATTTTGTTATTTTTATTTTTATTTTTTATTTTTTTATTCATTTTCCAAACTGGAAGATGGGTGTGCCATAATTTCCAGTTCTGTTTCTTCTACCAGTTGTTTCATGAATGCTTCTTTACTGATAGGCCTATTATAAACTTTGAGCCTATTTCCATTCACGACAAATGAGGTGGAGTCCTGATCGATTGTCTTGATCTTTACTGCTCCATTATCAAAGATTTCTTCAATTTCATATGGGCCGAGCCAGTGTGTCGTAAACTTTGCTTTGAAGTCTTTGAATTTGGAGTCAAAAAGTAAGGCCCAGTATCCCTGTGAAATGTCTTTGTTTTGATATATCTGTCGTGCCACTTCATTCTTTGTTGTTGCACCAATGTAGTATGTTCTATAGCTTGTTGACGATGCTCATCCAATTGGTTCAGTTCCATGATCCTCTGTTGTTGTGCTTCAGTCAGGTCCAGTCCTAATTCAGCTGCTAGTCTGTATGTTTGTATCTGAAATTCTATAGGCAATAAGGCTTCTTTACCATAGACCAACTGGTATGGACTAAAACCAGTTGTGTTCTTCCATGTGACTCTGTACGCCCATAGTGCATCCTTTAACTTTTCAGACCAATCTCTTCTGTTCAGCTGTACTGTTTTAGTCATGATATTTTCTAGGACTTTATTTGTAGATTCTACCTAACCATTTGCTTGAGGGTGATATGGCGTAGAGTTCTTGTGTTTGATCTTGTATTTCTCTGTTAGATCCCGTACCAGCTTTGATGTAAATTGTGTTCCTTGATCTGTTACAATCTGTCTAGGTACTCTGTATCTTACAAAGATTTCTTCAAAGAGAAAGGTGACCACGGTATCTTCTGTTGCTCTGCTCACTGCTTTGGCTTCCGCCCATTTGGTTACATAGTCCGTGCATACTAGAATGTACCTCTTTCCATTTGATGGTGGATTAATAGGTCCGACAAAATCAAGTGCCCACTGCTCAAATGGCTCAATGAGGACTTGTGGCTTGAGCGGCATCTCATCTGATATGATTGGTCTCCCTGTTCTTTGGCAACTGTCACATTGCTTGACATATGCCTTAGAATCTCTGAAGACAGATGGCCAGTAATAGCCCAATTGCAGAACCTTATATGCTGTTCGTTTGTCTGCAAAATGACCACCACCTGGTTCATCATGACATGCTCTAAGAATGTTTAATATTTCATCTTCACACACATTTTCTAATCATTAGATTTGAACCAATATAAAATAAATCACCATTCACCCAGCTATACCTCGAACTTTCTCTAACAATTTTCTTTCTTTGTTTGTTAGTGAATTGAGTTGGAAATTTTCCAGATGACAAGTAATTTGCAATGTCTGCAAACCATGGGGTTCTTGTTATGGCAAACAGATGTTCATCTGGAAAGTTGTCTACAACTGGATTTGGGTCGTCAGGTGATTGTATGCGGGACAGAAAGTCAGCCACTTGATTTTCTTTGCCTGGCCGGTCTTGTATTGTGATATTAAATTCTTGCAATAACAGTAGCCTTCTTGTGATTCTTCCATTAGTGATAGGTTTATTCATCAAGTATTTTATTGCTGAATGATCTGTATGAATGAAAACTTGATATCCTGTTATATAGTGCCTGAATTTATTTACCGCATGTATGACGGCTAACATTTCTTTCTCTATGACTGTGTAGTTCAATTCTGCAGGTGTTAGATTCTTACTTATAAAGTATATTACATAATTGAACAAGTTTTCTTTCTGTCCAAGAGAGGCACCTATCATAGCATCTGATGCATTAGTGGAAATATGAAATGACAAAGACCAGTTTGGCCCACGGAATGGATGCCACTGACAATTTTTCTTTTAAAATTTGAAATGCATTTTGACAACTATTTGTCCATTGAAATTCAACATCTTATGCTAATAGTTTGAACAGAGGTTGGGCTATTTTACTAAAGTTTTCAATAAATCGTCTATAATAGCCTGCATAGCCCAAGAAACTACTTACCTCCTTTTGTGTTGTAGGTGGCATCAGGTTAACTAGGACTTGGATTTTGGCTGCATCCACCTTAATTCCTGAAGTGGAAATATGGTGCCCCAGGACTATACCCTCTGTCAACATCATATAGCATTTTTCGTTACTCAATGACAAATTTGTTTCTATACATCGTTTCAAGACTTTCTCAAGATTGTTGAGGCAATCATCATATGTGTTTCCATAAATTGTGAAGTCATCCATGTAAACCTCTACACATTCATGGACTAGATTAGCAAATATCACAAGCACTGCTCTTTGAAAAGTTGCAGGTGCATAGCATAAACCAAATGGCAAAACATTATATGCATAGGTTCCCCATGGGCAAGTAAATGTTGTATTGCCTTGGTCTTCTCTTGCTATTCTAATCTGGTTGTATCCGCTAAACCCATCCAAGAAAGAGAAAAATTTCTTTCCAGCCAAAGAGTCTAAAACCTGGTCAATGAATGGTAGAGGAAAATGATCTTTTAATGTAGCTTTGTTTAATTCTCGATAGCCTACACATACCCTCCACTTTCCGTTTTTCTTTGGTACAATAACCAGTGGAGAAACCCATTGACTATTTGAAATAGGATAGATGAATCCAACATTTAACAGTTTTTGCAGTTCCTCTTTCACTATTTCTTTCATCATAGGATTCATTCGTCTTTGAGGTTGTCTTACAGGTTTAAGTTGATCATTTGTATAGATGTGGTGGATACATGTGCTAGGATGGATTCCTTGCATATCAGTGTAATCCCAGGCAAATTCTTTTGAGTATTTTTGTAGTAATGCAATTACCCCTTGTTCTTGTTTTGATTGCAACTGGTTCCCAATATTTAAATGTTTTCCGGGATATACCTCAATTGTTTTTATTGTTGGATTGGAAATTGTGTTTACAGGAAAGATGTCTATAAAAGAATTTGGCAAAGTTTGAATAGTACAAGTTTCCTGGAAACACTGATTCAAAAGGTTACTTGCAGCTTCATATTGGACTTCTCTACGCTGCTCTGAAGTACTTGGTTCCGAAATGGAAAGATCCATTAAGTCTTCATTCTCTTCCTCTTCTCTAAAATCAAAGAATTGATTTATACTTAAAACTGATTTAGTTTGTTGTTTTTCTTGAGTTTCAAGTACTGATTCTAAAGATGTTGATTGTGCAGGTGAATAAAGAGCAATATGTTTCCTCTCATTTCCATGTGAAATAATCATGCTTCTTGATCTGCATCCTATAAAGGCATCAGCGGTAGCTAACCATGGTCTGCCTAAGATTAGAGGATGTCCTCCTAGATTTGTTTTTGGTTGCAGGATAAGGAAGCCAACAGGATATTCCTATGAATCCAAAGAGACTATGATATCTTCTAATATTCCTTTCGTAACAACTTTAGATCTGTCTGTTAGTTCTAAGATTGTAGAAGTTGATCTAATGTTGTTTAATTGCGGAGTTTTCATTGTCTCCATTGTCATTACATTTATCGCTGCTCCCAAGTCTATTAATGTATTTGGTACTGAGAAATTATTTATTGATATAGTAACCATAGGGATACCAGGATCAATATATTTTTCTACAGTAGTTTGTGTAGACATGAGGCTTGCTAGCTTACCAATGACTTGGATTGTAGTGGGATCCTTTTTCTTTTTCCCTGATTTCTTAATGCATAATTCCTTTATTGTTTTAGCATATATTGGTATTTCTTTAATTGCCTTCAACAAAGGAATTTTTACATAAGCATTCTTTAATTCATCTAAAGTATCAAATTGAGGAAGGGTTATTTCTTTTGGTTGTTGCACTAACCTTTCAGCATAAGGTGGTGTTTGAGTTGTAATCGTTTTTCCTTTCTGAACTTGTATTTCAGTTTGTGATGCTTTAGGTGATTCTCCTTGTTCAGTTGGTTCTTCAACGATTGGCGGAGAATCCTTTTTAAGTACTTTGCCAGACCTTAAATGAACATCATTTAGAGGAAGAATAGAATAAGTCGGAAAGTATGCTGCTTCCTCTACTGTGTATGCAGACTTGTCCACTTTGTTATTCGGATTTGCCACTGGTTGGGCTGGTAATTGAGTTGGTCTGCGTTGGTTTGAGGGTAGCTGTAACTGTTGTGGTTGAGTCAACAATGGTGGTGGATTCTGCTGTTGGAATGGAATGGATGGCGGATATGCAGAATTTTGTTGCGGAAATGGGATGGATGGTGGATATTGTGGATATGAAAATGGTTGTTGGTATTGTTGCTGGTAATGTTGTTGATACTGTTGAGGTGGTTGGTTTCCATAACCATATCCTCTCCAACCTTGTGCAGGTTGTTGTGTTGTGAGGCCAAGCTTGCCATGGCATTGGAGGAGTCCAAATATTTTGAGGTGGATAGAGGTAATTTTGCTGAGGGAATTGTTGTGGAGTTTGTTGAGGCATCCTAGGTTGCCATGGTCTTCGAGGTGCTACATAATAAAAACCTTCTATTCTTGGCACTTCTTCCATTGAATTCATTTGTAATTCTTTCAATCTTAGACAGTTTTCTGTGGAATGATTTTCTGTACGAAGACCACATACCTGAATACTATCCAAAGGGCATCCTCTTAATGGATGTTTCTTTCTACATTTGGAACAAAAGATTGCTAAAGCTTGTTCTTGTTCTTCTTTCTTTTTGTTTGCTTTAAGAACATCCACTTGTGTTCCTAATGTACTTAAGAGGTCTGTTTTGAGGTTTTCCAATAAACTCCCTATTTCAGCTCTTGTGATCCCTCTTGCAGCTGACTTTGCCGCTTTTGAACTTACTTCTCGTTTTCCAGTTTTTGACCTTCCTCTAGAATATTTTTGACATAACTCAACAATTTCTTCGAATGGCAGATTTGAAATGTCTCTTTTACCCATTACATTCAAAATGTCAAGGTATTCATCCCTTACACCTTTGAGAAAGATTGTTTGAATGGTGTCCTGATTTAAAGAGTGTAGTTTAGATTTTTGTAGATTATATGCAAATCTTTCCAAATATTTCTTTAAACTTTCATCTTCTTGTTGTGTCATTCTAAAAGCATCTTCCTTGGAATCTCTAGATCTACAATAAGCTTGATATTTTTTAAGGAAGACTTTTCTCATGTCATCCCAAGAATTTATTGTTTGTTCTCCCAAACCCGTGAACCATTTTAAAGCTGCTGCTTTCAATGTTGCAGGAAAAAGACGAAGTTTATGGATGTCATCAGTATATCCATATGTTCTACATAAAATATCAAATTTGAACATAAAAGCATTGGGTTCTTCTGTGGACATTCGATAAAAATTTGGCAATACAGAATGTGGAATATTTTTCATTTTCTCTTCTTCTCCTAATATTGCACTTGTGTCTACTATGGGAAAGCCAAAGGTAGCCTCATGATCACTACCATCTTCTTGTATTTTCCGATCATTTTCCATCTTCCTATCATGTTCTTGTTTTGCCTCCTCCTATGTTTTCCTTCTCCATTCCTTTTGTTGTCTTTCATACTCAATTCGTTGCTCAGCAGTGAGGATAACAGAGCCATGTCCTCCTTCCGCCATTGACTTAGTTGTAAGCCAAAGGTAGCCTCATGATCACTACCATCTTCTTGTATTTTCCGATCATTTTCCATCTTCCTATCATGTTCTTGTTTTGCCTCCTCCTCTGTTTTCCTTCTCCATTCCTTTTGTTGTCTTTCATACTCAATTCGTTGCTCAGGAGTGAGGATAACAGATCCATGTCCTTCTTCCGCCATTGACTTAGTTGTTTCAATTTTGGGTGAAAATTCAGGTTGTTCAAAGTCAGGTTGATTTATAGATGGAAAAACAGGTTTTTTGTTTTCCTGAAGTTGATGGTTGTTTTTGTTTTGTTTCCCTAGCTAGCAAAGTTTGCCTCTCAATCAAAGTTAATCTTTGGCCAGTTCTTTGTTTTTCTACCAATTCCTCAATTATTGGATTACCAGTAATTGGGGTGTTTGATGATCCTATCTCTACTTGTGGGGGGTTTTTAATAAATCTACCTTGAGGATCTCTAAATCTAGGCATAAAGAATCATAATTAGAGAAAAGAAATGTAACTAATGTTTTTGTTTGTTTTGGATTTTATCTCTCTATTGACTATGTCGATATTTGCCTCCCCGGCAACGACGCCAAAATGTTGAGCTAATTTATGTACCTAAACTAACACAATTATTTATTATCAATCCGGGTTGTTTATGCTTTGAGACAAGTTCACTATATGTGAAGATCAGATATAATCAAACCTTGAAAGATAATTTATTCAAAAGCTTAAAGCAATACATGCAACAACTCCAATTCAACTTGTTTAAAGTAGAGGAAAAATATTGAGATGGTTCTTGACTCAAGAAGTCCACCTTTGCCTCAACTATCACTTAATGAATCAGAGATTAAAATCAAGAACTTAAGATGGATAAATTGTTAATGAAAGATGCTATTAACTTAAGAGACACACAAAGTATTTTATCATAATTTATTCATCTCAATACCCAAAATCACAATAAAAACCTACTTGCATGCAAACCAAAGAAACTAGTTGTAATACATGAAACTAGTTAAAATATGGTGTCACGAAGCTATGAACACTCTGCATCTCAGCTTCCGAGGGTGAGGGAGAGGAGTTTTGAGGACTGGTGGGAGTGCAGATCCTTATAGTGATGGGTGGTGAACTGGAGGAATTAGGAGATTCAGCTGCTACCGATGACCGAGTTCTTCGCTTTGGTAGAGAAGCAAGGAATTCAGGCGTTTTTCTCTTTAGGCTAGCTTTCTTTAGGATAGGGACAGTAGCCGAAGTAGCAGGTGCCTTAGCTGAAACCCTAGTTCTTCTTCTTTTCGATGGGGTTTTCGTTCCCTGCTGCATTTTTCGTTTAAGCAGGGTAATGGGGATATTGTCATCAGAATCATCAGTAGAAATACCAAGTATGGGAATGGAAGAATTGGTTATTTTGGGAGATGGGGTTGTTCTCGGGGTTATTTCTACTGCTGCTTGTTCATTCTCAGCGACTTGCGGGGGTGTTTGGTGGAGTTGTTCAGGAATGTGCTCTGCTTGCTGAGGGTTTTCTAGAGGGATTTGTTCAGGCATGTCCTCCGTTTGCTGAGGAAGTTCTTCATCTTGCTGAGGTGTGTCCTCAGCTTGGTGAAGAATTTCGTCTTCTTGATGAGGAATTTCATGTTCCGGTTGTGGAATTTCTGCCTCCTGATGGGGATTAATGGGGGGTGGAGGGTTATTTAGAGCGAGGGCTCTATTAATCAGCAATTGCGCTAAGCGGTGGTGTTTTAAGGAAAGAAGTGGACGCTTTGCGTTAACAGCATAACGTGACATGTTTTTGAGACAACCCAATAGATAATATGGCGTGTTTATTAACTGACCATTTCTCAAATGATTCAACAGGATGAAATCGTGCTGGTAAATTACCTGGTAGCGGCCTTCGCACGTCAGATATTGCTTGAAAAATTCAGCGACTTTCGACCACGGTTGAGGTAACGACCGAAGTGCTACGCCTCTGCCCTTGGGCTCTGCTTCAGTTATTGAAAATGATAGGAAACATCACAAGTATGATAGGATGTGTTATTGCAAGATAGATATGACATCATGATAGAGGCATGGAAGGATAAATGAAGTAGAAAGTCTACATGGTTATAGTAGTCATCATGATAGAAAGGACATCTCCATTGAAAGCATATAAGGACCACCAAGTAGACATATATATGGTTGGAGGAAAGTAATCTAAAAAGATAGAAGATAGAGAAAGGTGAACATACATCATCATTATTAGAAAGGAGCATTTATAGAATGAGGATCATCGAAATTCTCCACTAGAAGCATCATAAGAAGGTTCAAATCTTCTTAAAGAAGCAAGTGTGTCACTAATTGCCTACATTCCACGTATTATGGGATCCATTGTTTAGAAGAATGATGGTATGGTGGCAAAGGAGTGCAGCATATTGAGATGGTTGAAGTACTTTCATCTTCAAGCAAGAAAAGGAAGCTGCTGGAAGGAATCTAGATGACCAAAAGAAGGAAAATGTATGTATATATTTAATAGATAGAAGTCATGTCATCATATAGTTGTAGATAACATGGTTGAATGTTGTATCTCATGAGCAATATCGAATTAGAAGGATCTCTTCCATTAGAATGATGCATGAAGGCATGTAGACAATGTGCCTTAAACTCTTCTACATATTGATAAGATGAAATCAACATAATATGACCTCATATGGAATATGAGGTGGTTGACAGTAATGGTTCCTATGTTAAAAGAACCATTTAAAGAAGATCTTGAGCGAAGCAATATGTGAAGAAAGGAAGAAGAGTTTGTGAAAGATGCAACTATAGTCATGTAAGATAAGATAAGTGATCAACATCTGATAACTAGAAGAATTAGTTATGACATCTCCATGGAAGAAGAAGGTATGAAGACCCTGATATGTATAGAAGTCACCCACAACTAGTACTAATGAGATTGGATGGAAGATCTTGAAAGAAACATGACTTGTAGGAGGTAGTTTTATGAAGGATAGCCAGATGTGGACTAGAATATCACTTTTTGATGAAGAGAAGGATGACATGACTATTGGTCTTGTTGAAAAGAAAGTGATGTAGAAGATGGTCAATGCCCTACGAAGAAGTTGTGATCAAGAAAGCTTTGTAATGAAGAAGATGAAGTTCATGACATGATGTGGAAAGAGGAGCCCCACAAACCTTTCTTGAGTAAGCCTTCTAGATGAGGTGTTCCTCTTTTATCCCTTGCTCAAGTAGACTTTTTAAGTGAGATCCTTCTTGATGTATGGGTGTATGACTGTATTGTTGTTCTACTGCCCTAGTTTTCTTATGTGTAGAAGGTACCCGTAGTGAATTAGGGTCATTCCACCTTCGCTAGAGAGATAGGCTCCTTCGCTAGACTTGGGAGTCCTTGTAGACTTGATTTCTTACCCAAACAATGATATGTCATGCACTGTTTACCAACTGCAGACTTATCTTCTTCTTTTCCACACGTGCGATGATTTCTAGCCCTAGAAACAGTCCTCTTCTCCTCGGCCTTATTCCTTCTTCTTTCGTTTGTGAGGGTGTCTTTTTTGCTCTTAGAGGTAGGCCTTATAGATCTTAATTTCTAGCCCAAACAGTGATAAGTATGGGTCTGATGTACTGCTATTGTTATGACCGCAGAGAGGCCTCCTTCCTTCTCACGTGTGGCTATGATTTACCCTTAGAACAACCCTCTAACCTTCAACCTTGTAGCCTCTTCCTTCGTTGCTCTTCTTGACCCTTTACTTCGTCTTTCTTTGTTCTTTTCTTGCCTCCTTTGCATTGTGGATTTCAAAGCTCATTGAGTGCGTTGTATTGAAGTGGACAACCTCTATAAATAGAGGACTGGCCCTTCTTTTAGGCCGACTAGTTGCCCTTGGGCGAACTTGACTTTTCCTTCATTATTTTCTTTGTTTTTCTTCTTGAGGAGGACTTTGCTACATGGAGAGGGCTTGCACTTGTCTTTGGAGGTATTTCTTTAAACTCTATACTATTTTATACAGTGTGACATGCCCTCAAAGGGTCTTACATAAATACATTTGACTCTTGACTTCCTTGAAGCACTTAAACATGTGCTCGACCTAATTCAATGAGCAAGAAACTCATTGACAAGTATCATAAAAATAATTTCTCTTTCCTTGAATAAATACAAAAGTCAAACTTACATTTATGAAGACCGAACCTAGTTACACTTCCTTCAACACTCCCTCTTAATTAGGGAGGTATTCATACAACAATACAAGGTGTTTGGCTATTATCAATCTTAAATTCACATAAGAGAAATCAGATTTGCAATCCATCTGTTATAGCATCATATCCATCGGTATTGTCATAGTGCAAGGCCTTGATTAACAGCTCCATCTTTCTACGAGACCATGAGCTACAATGCTGACGAGACCAATGATTTATAGACACCTTCATCATTGTCTCTCAGGGTACTTACCCACCCTGGTGTTCACTGAGTATGACCTTCTAGGACTATTCTTGTCTTGGGTTCCCAACCCTCAAATAGTATCGGTCCTCTTGCCTACTCTTGTCTTGGATGCCCTACACATCCTCAAAGTATCGGATGCCAGATGATTACCCAATCCTCCCATTCTTTCTTTCCAAGTGAAGACACGAATGTTGTGTCTATCCCGTGTCTACATTTCCATTCATGCCCTTCATCTAGACTTACAGCTGTTAGTCTTGGTCTAGTGCATGACCCATGAAAATGGAAAAAAAAAATTGTCACTCCTCTGTAATCAGTGGTGATCCAAAATTCCCTCTTGATCAGGGACTTGTGAGACCTCGCTCTTAATTAGGGACTCTTTCATTCATCAACAACCTCTTCTTTGCGGGTCCTTCAGTTGCTTGATCTCATTCCTTTCTTAGATGTCATGAAGTCTTTGTTCGAACTTCTTCTAGGCAGGGCACCATCCATCGATCACTTTCCTTCCTGGTTTCTCATGTCATTGTTTCCTTTGTGGAAAGTGGATTTCTTGTCATACATAAGGTTTTCTTGTCATCTTGGCTACTCCTTTGTCATCTTGTCCATGCTTCGAAATACCCTTCTCATGGATGCTTCATTTTACTTGCTTATTTACATGCTTCGACCCAATATCCCATCATGACTTCATCCTGATATTGTTTCAACATTACTTTTTCTTTTTCTGGATGGATTCTTCATCACGACATCTTTGTAGAGTAGAATCAATTATCTTCATCTTTCATATCTTCATAAGTGTCAAGGATCCTTTCTTTCTTTGTCAGAGTTATCCTGCCTTCTTTCGGGAGATATCTTCAAAGCATTTTGTCGGATAGTGATTCTCGGTGATCATGGTGTTCTTCACATGCTTGATCTCTTTCTTCATTTGCTTCTTTGTTATATAGATAGGTCAACCATCTTATACTTCTTGCGAGAGCATTTCTTCCTTGCTTGGTAGTCAACAATCTTATACTCCTTATGTGAAAATATTCTTTTGTTGACCTTTGCATTGTAGTACATGCCTTCGAGCATGTCATTTGGTGAAAGAGATTCTTTCCTACTTGATCATGTTATAGAACTATTCCCGTGACTCAATAATATGCAAATGATAACATGACTAAACCTTGATGCATACATACCTAATCTTGATTCTCCTTTGATCATGTTAGCTTCATTTGGTTGTCCTTGGTGTGGCCCTTCTTGCTTCATCTTAGCTTGCTTGCATATCATTCTTTTCTTGAATCCCATGAGTGGGATTCCCAATGAGACATCTTCTTTGGTTTATGAACATTCCTTTGAAGATTCAATCATAGGGTCTTAATGACCCTTGCCGTGCAAATGCTTATTTTATTTTGATGATGGAGGCCTTCTAAGATTCTTAGTCATGATCAGTTTTCTTTTATCATGGATGAGGTCCTATATTAGGTATGCTCTCGCTATATGAATATTTTGAACTATATCTACCATGCTCCTATATTCTAGAAGATATTTTGACCCATGCATTTTTATTCTCATTATAAATGCTACATATTAATGAGTATCTAGAACTCTTATGTACATCAATTCTTCTAGATTCTAGAAGATGTTTCTAGTCATGTAATTTTATTTTATTCCTACATGCTCTTATCTTACTCAAAACTTTGAAAGAAGACTTGAAGTAAAGAGTTTTACCTAGTCCTAGTAGAGATCCCGAGGATCTTCCTTCTTTTGCTTCTTTCGTTCTTCTTTCACCTCTGGAGTTATGTGATCTTCTTCCCTCTTTCTTTTGTTGTTGTTGTCCTTCTTAAGCTCAGGACAATTCTTTTTGTAGTGTCAATATTCTTGACATCCAAAACATTGGATTTTGGACATGTATTTGTTGTTTGTTCTTTGTGGACTAAACTTTGCGAAATTTACCCTTTCTCTTGGCCATGGTAGCAAATGATTGCTCCTTTGATCCCACATCTTTTTTCGAGTCTAGTTTCCTCTGTCCTGCATAGAGACCACATCTCACTGAGAGTGGTTGCTTCTTTCTTGGCATATATGCTTGATGTGAAGTTGTCCCAATCCTTAGGTAGAGCATTGAGTACTACAGTGGTCATTTCTCTGTCAGACATGACATTCCCAAGATTTTGAAGTTGATCTCTCATTTCATATATTTTCATGAAGTAGGGAGCTATTCCTTCCTTTGTTATCTTCATCTTGTATAATTCATTCCTCAGAGATATCACTTCTTCGGTTGTGGATGCTGAGAATAGCTCTACTAGCTTATCATAAATTTCTTTCCATGTCTCAAATTTGGAGACATAAGGAATGAGAGAGTCTTTGATTGATTCTATCATAATCCTTTGAGCTCTTGCCTCGTCCTTATTGTACTTGGTTAAGGCTTGAGTTTGTTCCTTAGCAGGAACGATGATATTCCCTTTGACATGTTCTAGGAGTTCATTCTCCTTGAGATGTAGATCAGTCATCTTCTTCCATGCAAGCAAGTTATTGATACCTACCAATTTATTGCTTTCCTTGTAGAAATAAATTGATGTATATCTAGAAGGGTACATGTACTTACTTGATAGATTTTGAGATGTAATGGATTTGCTTCCTCCTTGAAGACTTGATGGCTTGCCATCCTAGGATCTTGATGTTCTTCGGGTTGCCTTCTTCAAGTGGACTTGCTTGATGAATTGTAGCTTGATGTAGGTCTGGCTTCAATCTGCTCTTCTTTGTAGGTGCCTTTAGTAAGGCTCTTCTTCTAGCTTTGTAGACCTCCTTGATGAATGATGGATTGCATACCCTTCTTGTCCTTGAAGTGATTGAGACTTCTAGGCTTGATGTTTCAACTTTGTAGATGCTTCTCCTTGATGAGTGTTCTTGAGATGCCCTTTCCTTGATGTGTCACCTTAGCTCTGATACCATGTTGAAGAAACTAGGGCAAATTAGGTATAGTGTGATTCTTCGTTACTCGATAATAATTTGTGGAGTCTTTTTACTTTTCTTCTTAGCTTAATCTTCTTATTCTTATTATTAATGCATGTGTGTGTACTTAATCAAACTACTACAAAAACATAAGAACAAGAACACAAGATGTTGGCTCTCTGCCAAGGCCAAAGCCTCTCTCCTCTTGAGAGGAAAACCCTTGAGTGAATTTCTCTTATTGAAGCTTCTATTGATCAATCCTTGATGTGTCACCTTAGCTCTGATACCATGTTGAAGAATCTAGGGCAAATTAGGTGTAGTGTGATTCTTCGTTACTCGATAATAATTTGTGGAGTCTTTTTACTTTTCTTCTTAGCTTAATCTTCTTCTTCTTATTATTAATACACGTGTGTGTA
Organism: Pinus taeda; assembly: GCA_000404065.3. NCBI lineage: Eukaryota > Viridiplantae > Streptophyta > Pinopsida > Pinales > Pinaceae > Pinus > Pinus taeda. Next base: position 1,063 of record APFE030449343.1, on the reverse strand, counting down.
CTTCATCAAACTACTACCAAAACATAAGAACAAGAACACAAGATGTTGGCTCTTTGCCAGGGCCAAAGCCTCTCTTCTCTTGAAAGGACAACCCTTGAGTGAATTTCTCTTATTGAAGCTTGTATTGATTAATCCCAAACCCTAGACCCTTGACTAGAATTTCTTCCAAGCACAAGTCAAGTCCTCTCTTTTTTGCATTTTGGTCCTCGGCACATAGAGTCCTCCTCCTTTGTTACTTGTCTAGGGATAGACCTTCCTTGAGTGAGCCTTCTAGATGAGGTGTTCCTCTTCTATCCCTTGCTCAAGTAGACTTCTTAAGTGAGATCATTCTTGATGTATGGGTGTATGACTATACTGTTGTTTTGCTGCCCTAGTTTTCTTATGTGTACAAGGTACCCTTATTGAATTAGGGTCATTCCACCTTTGCTAGAGAGATAGGCTCCTTCGCTAGGCTTGGGAGCCCTTTTAGACTTGATTTCTTACCCAAACAATGATATATCATGCACTGTTTACCAGCTGCAGACTTATCTTCTTCTTTTTCGCACATGTGACTGTTTCTAGCCCTAGAAACAGTCCCGTTCTCCTCGGCTTTATTCCTTCTTCCTTTGTTTGTGAGGGTCCCTTCTTCACTCTTAGAGGGAGGCCTTATAGACCTTAATTTCTAGCCCAAACAGTGATAAGTATGGGACTGATGTACTATTGATGTTATGACCGCAGAGAAGCCTCCTTCCTTCGGTCTTGTAGCTTCTTCCTTTGCTACCCTTGTAGACCCTTTACTTTGTCTTTCTTTGTTCTTTTCTTGCCTCCTTTGCATTGCGGATTTCAGAGCTCATTGAGTGCGTTATATTGGAGTGGACAACCTCTATAAGTAGAGCATTGTCCCTCCTTTTAGGTCGACTTGTAGGCTGACTAGCTGTCCTTAGGCCGACTTGACTTTTCCTTCATTATTTTCTTTGTTTTTCTTCTTGAGGAGGATGTTACTGCATGGAGAGGACTTGCACTTGTCTTGGAGGTATTTCTAAAAATAATTTCTCTTTTCTTGATTAAATACAAAAGTCAAACT
>APFE030449334.1:0-23325 GCA_000404065.3 Pinus taeda | reverse complement strand
TATTACCTTTAACATTGAATATTTCAAAACCTTCTGATATTGTTTCAAATAACTTCTAAACCAGCCAATATGAAACGACCCACTAGGTCTCCCAAAATTCCAAATGCCACTGAATCAATCCAAAAAAACCTACTCAACTCTCTAAACACTAGGGATGAATGAACACCAACACTTGCATAATATTTCACATTGCAAAAATTATTCTTTCCCTTCAATTTCAACAATGTACTTAAATCACCCGTGAATCACCCAATAATAGATTTCTCACGTCCTGGGATTCAGTGCTCACACCACCAACAACATGGATTATACTCGTTGAAGCCTTTTTTTCAAATTAAATTTTTTTATATATATATATATATATATAATAATATATATATATAATATAATTATTATATATATATATATATATTATATATATATATAACACAAATACCTTATGAACCAACCAATACAAAACAAACCAGTAGGTCTCCCAAAATTCCAAATGCCACTGAATCAATCCAAAACAACCTACTCAGCTCTCCAAACACTCGGGATTAAATGAACATCAACACTTGCATAATATTTCACAGTCAAAAACTAGTCTTTCCATTTAGTTTCAACAATGTACTTAAATCACCCAAAGACAAATTTCTTAGGTCCTGGTGGTTCAATGCTCCACACCACCACAACATCGACTATACTTGTTGAATCCTTTAATTTGTAGTCCCCATAAAAACTTGACACCCATTTTCAAAATTTCAAGTTTTATTGATTCCTACAAAAAAATTATTGGCTCTAACCAATCAAAACTCTCACACCCACTTCATCTTGACTTCAAATCATTGGGCATCATGGCTTTAGGAGAATGAAAATCTGGATTATTTTCTAAATTTCAATGTAGGCTGGTGGTTGGTGATGGGAAGTATATGTATATTTAAAATAAAAAGAAAAAGGAAAACCCTTCAAACCAAATTACCACACATAGTGTAGAGCAAGAAATACACAATAAAATCATATAAGTAAATGCATGAATAAATGGTAAGCTCAGGTGAGCCCACTCAGCTGACAATGATATTTATTTATTTATTATAATCCAGGGATACTCTAATAAACAAAATCCTCGGCTGGGGTTGAGTTGGTCTGTTAAACTTAAATGCTCATTAGGCCCATTCACAGAGCATGTTCTCTTACGTTAAATATCTGCAATTTCTAAATTCATGCAATAATCCTTACAATAATAACGTAATTGTTGGTGGGTGTGTCTGTATTGTGGAAAATAACTCTGCCACTTTCGGATCATTGTGAATCCCAACCCAAATACCCATGTTAAAAATTCACAACTCAAAAGGTGGTAAAATACTGAAGTCTAAAACAATTTGGCCATTGTTTACCTGTGACTTTGGAGCTTTTAAATCTCTTTAATAAAAATGTTCAAGTGAAAATCCAAGGCCAAAAAATCTTCTATGCAACAAATTATTTACTCTACAATTTAAAGCTGTGAAATCATTGTGGCAATTATTATTGGATGTATTGTAATGTGGAGCACCATAAATGGGAATAAATATTATGTGACAACTTTTATGAAAGGGTTATACAAATAGCAATTACCTAAGTGTGCCAAGCATCAACGCCATGTGAGCTAGACATGTCGTATGTGTTTTCATTATAATTTATGACCTCGGGCCTGGCCCTTCGTTAGCGCTTCTAACATAACAAAGGTACCATAAATTTTGATGGGTTAAATCCCAATTTGAATGTAAAAATGGCATTTATTTATTTATAAGTCACGTTAGGTTTGACATGGAAATTTTTCCAACAAATTTCAAATATGTCCTAGAACATGAAATACGTCATGTAGGACATCAAATTCCAGGCTTGATTTGGAGTTTAGACTAGTCATGTCGGTTGTTTGGCCATGTGGTTTTAGTATGCTTGTAAAGAATCTAACATCATTGAGCCATCGACATGTACCCCTCACATAGAATCCTCCAACATGGTATTGATATATGTTTTGTAAAAAGAAACAACTGAAAGCAAAGTACCTTGAGTACCTATTTTTACAGAAACCTTTTACCTTCCTCTCTAGCTCCAATTTTTGTTTTCACAATTGATGTTTATCTTCATTTACAATCATTTAATTTATATAATTTAATAGTTAAAAATGATAATTTTAAATTTTATATATATTATATATATATATATATATATATATATATATATATATATATATATATATTAGATTGAAATTTATTTTATTAAGTCCATGATAACATGTAGACACAACCCAACTATTTTGATGAGCTTATGAGGTCATCTGAGGGGGCAATTGATGAACTAGACCACCCTCAACTAGTGAATGTTTCCATGGATTCTCCTCCACCTCCACCTCTACCTACACTTCATAACACTCATGTGAAGGAGACTCACTCTATACAACCACATGGACCAGTAGTTTAGGTAAACATTTTTATTCCTAAGATCTCAAGATTTTCCTTTTTTTTTTTTAATTTACACACATGCTAATAAATTTGTAGACTAATTATAATTTGTCCTTTCCATTGTGTACATAGGCCCATATGCAGAGTGTTTTTTATGTCGCAGTTATGTGGACACATGAGTGGGATGTTGGGTATAGAGGCATTGATGATGCCACACATGAGTGAGATGTTGGGTATAGAGGCATTGATGATGCAGGTCCATCGATGCAAGCCCCAATATTTGAACCATAGGCAGGGAAGCACCAAACCCAAATTCATTAGACACCCATCCTAGCTGATGTGCATTTGGACTCGAGTGAAGTTAGTAGATTCATATATGTAATTAAATTTGGTTCATAATCATTTATTTCCATATTTTTGTATAAATAATGATCTAATTAATTTTAATTTGAATGTGTTATATTGCATTACTAGATTAAGGATGAGTATTTTGTGCAGTGGAACTTACTGAGGAGTTTTGGTGGTACTTATAGTGGATCTAGTTTGTATATTTTCAGGCCAATTTTATAGGCCATATTCACATGTGATACAAACTTTGTATATTTTCATACATGGATAGTTTATGGATGTACATGAGCATTATTTCACTTTATGGATGCTTATTATTTCAACTTATGGATGCTAATGTAACATTTGTAATTTGTATATATTTTCATATGGACATTTTATTGATACATTCATTGTTTTAGTTTATGGATTTTTAGTAATCTTGTTTATGGATGTTCATTAATTTTTTAATTTTATGGATCGGTTAATTATTTCACTGGTTTAATTTTTTTTCTATATAGTATAACTTTTATTAAAAAATATTAAACAATTTTGATTTCTAGTTTCATAAACTAAGAAAATAAGTACAATCTTAAGTTATGATGAGTCACTTTGATACTTAAAAGAACTAAAATATATTATGGTTGAATTAAAAAACACAAATAGGATTGAAATAAGTTTTAAAATCAATTTTAAAAGATGTTTGGTAAAAAACATAAGTTTTATTCATTTTTATTTCTTTTGAGGTCATCTACAAGAGCTTAGTTATAACATGATATCTAAGTCATATGTATTGGAATTTAATATACCAAAAAACAATTAATGAAATATGTTTCTATAGTTTTATATATCTTTCATAAATTTGCTTGGCTATCTCAAGGTTGAATTAAAAACACAAATGAAATCGAAATAAGTTTTATTCAATTCTATTTCCAATTAGGTCATCTACAAGAGCTTAGTGATAACATGATATAAGTACAATATTACTATGATGCAAGTATTTTGATTTTTAAAATGAACTAAAATATGTCATGTATCGATTTAATATTGAGCATGGAAAGAATTACACATATGCTTCATATTGGATTGTAGAAAGTGTTTTCTAATGCAACCAACATGTATGTTGTTATAATTCAATTTTCAAAATAAATTATTTGAATTCTAAAGTCATCCATATTATAATTAAAAAATCTATATGTGGAAATTTTTGTGACCACCCATGTACTATTGCATGGTAAACTTCTTAAAGTATTTCAATCAATTTCTTATCTTAAGGTTCAATTGAAAAACAAAAATATGATTTAAATAAGTTGTATTCAATTTTAAAAGATGTCAAGTGTAAACAATAAATAAGTTTTGTTCAATATTATTTCTTTTGAGATTCTACGAGCTCGGTCATAAAATGATATAAGTCAATTAAATTGGAATTTAATATAGGTCAAAAGTAATATAGATACATTTCTTATAATTTATATATATGTTATCAACTTTCCTAAATTTACTTAACTATCCAAGTATTTCCATCAATTCTATGAGTGAAAATAAGTTTTATTCAATTTTAAAGATGTCAAGATGTAAACTACAACTAAGTTTTATTCGATTTATTTCTTTGAGGTTATCTACAGACTTAGTCACATGAATATATTATATATATATATATATATAATATATATATATAATATATATATATATATATATATATATATATATATATATATACATACCATTTTTTACAATCTAGTATGAAGTATGTGTTAACTTTTCCTATGATTTTAATTCAAATTGGCACATGACATTTATAATAACATAAAAAATTATTAAGTTGTTCATAACTAGATCTAGTTGATTTTCTATTTTAAGTAAAATAATATCATATTAACTTGGTTAAATTATTAATGGATTAAATTTTAGATCTTTCTTGATTATAAATCTATGGGGTTCACATAAGAATCATATCCTTAAAAATAAAACCTCCCTGAAGATTGGAAAACTTTATGTTTGCAAAGGCCCTATTGAGCTTGATAGCTCAATCAAGTCCCTAGTTAAACATGTAAGTGGCTTCATCAAGGGTTTCTTAAATCCTCAATCGATCTATTTGAATCTATAATTTAAGTGCTCGATCAAACATATTAAGTGTTTGATCAAGCTTCTGAGGTCCTAAAAACTACAATTTTAGCACCCCTTCTGCATATTTCTCTACAACACCATTTTGTACCCTAGCGGACTTAGGGAATTTTTTTTTCTTTAAGTGGTGAAGTTGATCATGTTGTTTTCATGAAGGAATCCTCTATCTCATGAAACATGCATTTGAAATTTTCAAATTGATGTGATATTTTTCATCTAATTTATTTTAAACATAATGCTTGAAATGTTTTTGGACAATTTCAAAGAGGTTGAATAAAAAATCAATAACATAAAATATACACAACGATATTTAAAAAAAAATACCACCATCTTCATTTACAAGTCCTCTTCAAAAGTGTACACTTGGTTTTTCAATTTATTTAAATAGTTGAAAAAAACTTACACGAATACATGTCTGAAAAATGCAATTGAAATATTATTTTCCCAACTTTGAAAAATAATAAAAAATATAATTTTGCATTAAAAAAATTAATATGAAAAACTTAGTTCTCTCTGTTAGATCATGCTCATATATACATTTTTTTAAACTTACACATTTTAGACTAATCTATGCTACACGAACACACACATACCTCTTAAGGCGTGGGAAAATCTGCAAGTACAAGCATTTGATTTAATGGAAAATTGAAAAATTATACAACACTATTTTTTTTTACAAAGAATATCATTAGGAAAACAACATAATTCTCCACATATTTTTTTTTACTCCAAATCAAAATTCACAATGCTTATATGAATTTTGAAGGCTTCAATTCAATAAAAGAGTAAAATTTTGAAATTTCATTACCACATTTGGCCCAAAAGTATAACCCATCCTCATGCTTTCACCTGATGGTTTTAATTTATTCTAAATATTATATTGGATATATCTTCTTGTGTCGTTTTATTTGATGATATCCAAAATGGAGATCAAACTAAGAAAAGAAAATTCCTTGCATTTCATTTAATAAATCATCAATGATATGAATATGAATCTTATCCTTAATGGTCAAATTTTTTAGATGTTTATAACCTATACACATGCACCATGGACCTTCTTTTGTTTTAGTAATCACTACTAGTGAATAGAAAACACTTTTTCTAGGTTGAAGATGTCTACCTTCTTGAATCATATGCTCAATCTTACTCTTTTGTTCATATCATACCATTAATGCCTAATGTTAGGTGGTACAATTCTTAGTTGCAAATGAATAACATGATCATGATCTTGAGTAGGTGAAAGAACCTTATGCATATCTCCTAACACCTTAGAACAAATGTCGATAACTTTTTGGAGATTCATTAGAGTAAAGGGTGTATATGTTTGAACATCTAGAGAGAATAACCGTGTGATTACACCACCATGATTAACTGATTCCTTCATGCCCAATCCCATCATCATCTAACCCAAAAATATGTTGTTTTAAAATCTCTCATTACTTGAGTCATTCGAATCTTTAATTTAGAATTCCGGGAGAAAGAAAATGATCATTTGACAAATGTTGATAGGTCCTTATACTACTAGTGTAATCCCTTATTGTTATTAGTACAACCCCCTTATTATATTGTTCTGCCCATGTAGTCCCCATATTGTTATTATTGTGCCCTTACATTATTATTGTTATGTCGACTATGATTATATTATGACCCCTTAGACTCCTATATATAGAAGGATGTGTATATTATTATATATATATATATTATATTATAAATATATAATATATATATATATTGTATGTATGTATGTATGTATGTATTATGTATGTATGTATTGTATGATGTATGTATGTATGTATGTATGTATGTATGTATGTATTATGTATGGTATGTATGTATGTATGTATGTATGTATGTATGTAGTGTTTGAAATAATACTAAGAAGGGGGGGGGGGGGGGGGGGTGAATCATATTATCAATCAATAGAACTTTTTCAATTTCCATACTTAGATTCATAAATGCTACTTTAGATAATGGAACCCGCATGTACACGCAACTGTGTCTAATGCAACTAGCGTATATCTAGTAACCTTATGATTCAGTTAATCCATTAAATGTTGATCTTTAATTAGTGCATCAGAACTTCATTACCATATGAACAGTAAATAGGTGCAGTAAAACAGAATAGATCATCACACACAAGAAGCACACATGAATGCCATGATGTAAGGTGGAAACCCAATGTGGCTGAAAACCACCTGCTGCAATTTGTCTCTATCTTCTTTTAATAATAAACTTCCTTTTACAATATTTATGTACTGGAGCAGTCTTATACTAGTGCGCAGGCTTCTACCTGCAGAAGGCTACAACCTTCTCTCATTCTCCATCTTCTCCTGGAAGGGAGCTACAACCCCCTTAGCTCTTGTACTAGCGGATGTACTAGTACGCAGGTGCCGACCTACAGAAGGCTAAAACCTTCTCTTTCTTCCTCCAGGTACCACGTTTCATAAATTTTCAGACTGGATACTCATGGAACTCAACGTCATAATCTGAAGGCCACGTTTCATCCAATTTTCATACTGGACCCATCAATATCATTGAAGCACAAAAGCAATCACCACTTGCATCATCAATTTCTGAATCACCCAATACTGAATCACTGAGCCCTGTCAACAAAAATGCAGTCACCAGAACATAGATCAGAACACAAAACTCTGCAACAATGTCCAAATCCAACTGTATTGTCAAAATCAAGCATCAAAGTGCATACACTACTTGGAAGAGTCGAACCAGCGTATATACGCAACTTCACCAAAGCGAACAAGCATATATGTCATCAAATACTTACTTATAACTTCACTGTGCTTCCTGACTTCAGACATACCCAGATCATTACATATACAAGGATAATTCGTGTGTTAGCAACCAAATCTAGTCCATCAGATCACATAAAGATAAGTCATTATGATTAGATCTCATCCATCAACACTGAAGCTAAACCCATTCAACCAATCTGGATATGCAGAATACTGACACCAGTATACAGTCACCAGAACTCAGACTTTGCAGCATCAACCAAAACCACCTGTAACTTCAAATATCATAGTTTATATGGTATACGCTATTCAGATGTATCTAACCTGCGTATGTACGCGCTTTTATCAAAGTCAACTAGCGTATACTTCTGTAAATATTCATTCATGATTTGCAGCTATTCCAAACTTGAGTTATACCCAGATCATAATATTTACAGAACATTACATGCCTTAGTATACAGATCTAGAATAAGCATGATCAAACCATATAGAGATGATTCATTCCAAGCCATTAGATCTCGATCTATCCTTACATCTTGTTCTCCATCAACCGCTGAGATTCCTCCTTAGCTTAGATCAAGCAAAGCATCATGAACCCATAACCTGCATACTGGATCTCATACTTCATTAGATATTCAAGACTTTCTGAATGCATTTGCATAATGATCTTCTTCTCCTTTTATAGTCTTAGGCCTTACTCAATACCATGGTCCAAAACCACATAGAACCAATACCTTGGACCCAATACCTGGGTTCAATACCTCGGATGAAATACCATGGACCAAATACCACGGACCCAAAACTTAGTTTTCCAACATGTACGCGCCTTTCCTTGCGTGAAAGGGCGTGTGTACGATATGCGCGCCTTTGTATATAGTGATCCTGCGTGTATACACTACTTGGTATATAGCGAACCTACGTATATACGCGACTTGGTATATAGTGAACATGCATGTTTACATGACTTGGTATATAGTGAACCTGTGTATGTACACGACTTGGTATATAGTGAACCTGTGTATATACTTTTCTTTCATCATTCTTTGTAGTCTGATCATCATTTCTTTGCTACTGACCTGCTGCACTATGATCTGTCATCTGTGTGAGTTGCCATCAAGGACAACACTTGTATCATAATGCCAACAATCTCCCCCTTTGGACTTGATGGTAAAGCTAACTTGCCATATTGAGAACTGTCATCTTAATGAGTTGTCATTGTTCATTACATTTGAACTGATTCCTTTGAGATGTCCTACATCCCATGTATTCTATCACATCTGATATCTCTTCTGTAGATTCATCTAGTTATATATAAGTGAGTTGTTCTTCTACAAGTGGGTTGCCATCAAGTACAACACATGCATCATAATGCCAACAATCTCCCCCTTTAGACTTGATGGCAACAACCATACCAAGTCACTCTCCCCCTTTGACATCAAGGGAAAAGGGCGGACCAAGATATTCTCTTCCTTGATATACATTCCGTTGTCCATACTCCCCCTGAGTACCTGCTGAAATCTATGATTGAGCTCCCCCTTTGTATATGCCAAGGTGTACCAATTTGTCCATGCTCCCTCTGAGTACATGCTGAAATCAGTGCTCTGCTGAAGTGTGTTGTTCATGCTCCCCTTGACTGTAAGCAAGGTCTGCAAAAAGATGTTCTACAAGAAGAACATGACTCTATCATAAATGACCTTCCTATCACCAAAGACTCATACATACATCCATCTCCCAACCAAGTGGGGATATATCAATATTGACTCATCTACCCAACCAAGTGGGGATACACCAGATACCAATTTTTTATACATGACTGAAATATTACATCATCCTTCCCATGCATAGTGGGGGTACAAATTACAACATATGACCAAAAGGGATTCATCAAATGACTACAATAAATAGAGACAAACTATTACATCAAGAGTCTTAATATGACCTTTACATGACATTTATAACAGAGACCAAACATCTAAATAAGACCATGATAGTCATCAACAACTATCATACACAATGTATTATCTGCTCCATAAGCATTTGTCAACAGCATCTAGACCAGCAACCGAATCATTCACATTATATCATATGTGAAAAATGCCATAGCCATCTCATCAACATCAAGATCTGCATGATCTTATATATCATCCAAGTATCATCACTTGGGAACATCTACATCAATCAACATATGTAAGTATCAACCTATCATCATATATGTAAGAAATCATCATCATCATGTCTCCAACAATACAACTTTGAGTAATCATCCATGTATCCAGCATACTGTATATACCACTATGTAATAGTAACAATCCTCATCCATGTGAGCGCCAAGAACTATAGGAATCCTGCATCATAACTGTATTATATGTCGACGGTAGCATATGAGTGACTCATCATCAAGTAATGAAATTGTGTATTCAAGCTCTGTACTTCTCCTTATCCTTATGAAGATCACCATGTAAGCACCATATATGAATCATCAGAGAATCAACTACAAATCTGATTTGAACACCAACTATGTAACCCCAAGAATCATATGAGATTTTGTCATGGACAACTCTTAACCATATCACAGTAAGATGTATCATTTAGCCATATAAGCATCATCACCAAGGACTACTAACCATAATGCCAACAATGCATTATTAAAAGCATACTCCCCCTGAACATGTGCCATCTTGTTTACTATAAGATATGATCATGCATATATCAGCAAGAAGTATCAAGGCATCATCATCCTCAAGTTAGGATCAAAACATTTCTAAACATCTTACAAGTATCAAGACATTTCCACACATCGTCAGCAAATTGTAACCATTATCAAACAGAGCAAATAATGAACTGAATCATATCAAACCCTTTTCCTGAGCCTGTCCCACTACTTTTCTCAAACTAACATATACGCAACTGTGCAGAGTCTAACTCGCGTATATACGCGACTTCTCTTTATGAAACTTGCGTATGGGATTGAGAACACTGAAGGTTTACACTTTCAGCTTCCTCTGAGTTTGTTATGTCTATACATTGTGCTGTGCCACATTTTTCAAACTGTGCTTCCTTCTTCTTCCATATCTTCAAGTGTGATGATGTTTTCTCCTTTTGGTATGGTGCCCGTACTTTGTTCCCGCATTCCTTTGTTGTATGTTGTTACATGCATAACATCTTACATTTTTCATATTCCTTCTGTAGCAATCAACAGCTTTGTGACCAAACATATTGCAAGAAAAACAATATCCCTTAAAGTACCTGGAACGTGATGATCTTTCTAGTGCTGGTCTTGAACCATTCTACTTCTGCATCTGGCCGCACATGTCCAAGATTATGAATACTAACATTCACATTTTTCATCGAGGAGTAAAAGATTTTCTTTGAAATTTTCTTTCTTTTTTGTTGATGGATTGACCTCTCATCTCCTTGTTGAGTATTTTAGATTGTGCATTAGAGTTCCTTGTCTTATTTTGTGAACTAGATTCACCTTAAACAGATTCATGAAAACCAAGACCAGTTTTGATAGCAGGAGACCTTTGACTACTAAGAATATCATCCAAGATCTTAGTACTATCTTGAAATCGTAAAAGCTTGTCCTTTTCTTCTAAGTTATCTTTTAGAATATTCACCTCAACCTGATGTTGCTCCTCCTTTTCATGATACTGCTTCTTCATGTTTTCTTCAACTTTTCTTCCTTCTTCCAACTGATGTCCTAATTCAAGAACTTTTTTTTCTTTTTTTTCAAGAGCTTGGATTAGTTCTTTATTCTGCTTATTTGATTCTTCAAGATCTTCTTTTAGCGAGAGGATCGTAGCTTCAAGCCTTTCATAGTAACTGGATCTTTTTCTCAGTTTCTTGATTGTTGTGCTCCTTTCATTTACTTCATTTCTTAATGATGTTACTTCATCCTGCAACTTTTGACATTGATCTTCCTTTTCCTTGAATAGCTTCCTTACCCTGTTTCCTTCCTCTAGTTGAGCTTTTAGATTGGTAACTTCTTCTTTGGAGACACTCTCCCTTTTGTGCAATAGATCTTGTTGATCTCTAATTTTGTCTGTAAGCCTTTTAAATTCTGCCTCTATTTGATATCTTTCTTTCTCACCCAAAAGAGCAAATTTAGTTGTTTCACTATCACTTTCATCATCTTCAAATGGATGAAGAAATGTATCACCAGAGGATAACAAATTCATACTTGATAGTTCTTTTGTTTGTTCATCCTCATTCTGAAGTGATTCTGAATCTGAAGTGTTTCTTGCACATATTCCCCAATCGATTCTCCCACTGTCATAGTTCCTTTGAGATGTCTTCTTCTTTTGAGGCGCTTTCTTCTTAAGCTTCTTTCCCATTGTTCTACAGATCTCCTTCAAGCGATCAAGCTTCTACCAAAGGACCTGCTCTGATACCAATTGTTGGAAATAATACTGAGAGGGGGGTGGGGGGGGTGAATCAGTATTATCAAACCAATAGAACTTTTTCATTTCCATACTCAGATTCATATACGCTACTTTAGATAATGGAACCCGCGTGTACACGCAACTGTGTCTAATGCAACTAGCGTATATCTAGTAACCTTATGATTTAGTTAATCCATTAAATGTTGATCTTTAATTAGTGCATCAGAACTTCATTACCATATGAACATTAAATAGGTGCAGTAAAATAGAATAGATCATCACACACAATAAGCACACATGAACGCCATGATGTAAGGTGGAAACCCAATGTGGGTGAAAACCACATGCTGCAATTCATCTCTATCTTCTTTTAATAAGAAACTTCTTTTTACAATATTTCTGTACTAGAGCAGACTTATACCAGTATGCAGGCTTCTACCTGCAGAAGGCTACAACCTTCTCTCGTTCCCCAGCTTCTCCTAGAAGGGAGCTACAACCCCCTTAGCTCTTGTACTAGCTCATGTACTAGTACATAGGTGCCGACCTACAGAAGGCTACAACCTTCTCTTTCTTCCTCCAGGTACCACATTTCATAAATTTTCAGACTAGATACTCATGGAACTCAACATCATAATCTGAAGGCCACGTTTCATCCAATTTTCATACTGGACCCATAAATATCATTGAAGCACAAAAACAATTACCACTTGCATCATCAATTTCTGAATCACCCAATACTGAATCATTGAGCCCTGTCAACAAAAATGCAGTCACCAAAACATAGAGCAGAACACAAAACTCTGCAACAATGTCCAGATCCAACTGTATCATCAAAATCAAGCATCAGAGTGCATACACTACTTGGAAGAGCCGAACCAGCGTATATACGCAACTTCACCAAAGCGAACAAGCGTATATGTCATCAAATACTTACTTATAACTTCGCTAAACTTCCTGACTTCAGACATACCCAGATCATTACATATACAAGGATAAAACGTGTGTTAGCAACCAGATCTAGTTCATTAGATCACATAAAGATAAGTCATTATGATTATATCTCATCCATCAACACTGAAGCTAAATCCATTCAACCAATCTGAATATGCAGAATACTGACACCAGTAAATAGTCACCAGAACTCAAACTTTGCATCATCAACCAGAACCACCTGTAACTTCAAATATCATAGTTTATATGGTATACGCTATTCAGATGTATCTAACCTGCGTATCTACACACTTTTATCAAAGTCAACCAGCGTATACTTCTGTAAATATTCATTCATGATTTGCAGCTATTCCAAACTTGAGTTATACCCAGATCATAATATTTACAGAACATTACATGCGTTAGTATACAGATCTAGAATAAGCATGATCAAACCATATAGAGATGATTCATTCCAAGCCATTAGATCTCTAACTATCCTTACATCTTGTTCTCCATCAATCGTTGAGATTCCTCCTTAGCTCAAATCAAGCAAAGCATCATGAACCCATAACCTGCATACTAGATCTCATACTTCATTAGATATTCAAGACTTTCTAAATGCATTTGTCTAATGATCTTCTTCTCCTTCTATAGTATTAGGCCTTACTCAATACCATGGTCCAAAACCACATAGAACCAATACCTTGGACCCAATACCTGGGGTCAATACCTCGGACAAAATACCATGGACCAAATACCAAAATACCATGGACCAAATACCAAGGACCCAAAACTTAGTTTTCCGACATGTACACACCTTTCCTTGCGTGAAAGTGTGTGTGCACGATATAAGTGCCTTTCTATATAGTGATCCTGCATGTATACACTACTTGGTATATAGCGAACCTGCGTATATACGCGATTTGGTATGTAGTGAACCTATGTGTGTACACAACTTGGTATATAGTGAACTTGCGTATGTACGCGACTTGGTATATAGTGAACCTGCGTATATACTTTTCTTTCTTCATTCTTTGTAGTCTCATCATCAATTTTTTGCTACTAACCTGTTGCACTACGATCTGTCATCTGTGTGAGTTGCCATCAAGGACAACACTTATATCATAATGCCAACAATCTCCCCCTTTGGACTTGATGGCAAAGCTAACTTGCCATACTGAGAACTGTCATCTTAATGAGTTGTCATTGTTCATTACATATGAACCGATTCCTTTGAGCTGTCCTACATCCCATGTATTCTGTCACATCTGATATCTCTTCTATAGATTCATCTAGTTATATATAAGTGAGTTGTTCTTCTACAAGTGGGTTTCCATCAAGTACAACACATGCATCATAATTCTGACATGTAGATATATATCTACACACACACACACACACGCACATACATATAACAACTTAGAGTCAACAGAGCTATCCTTCCTAAGCTTGACAAAGGCTTCTATATATATATATATGTGTGTGTGTGTGTGTCTGTGTGTGTGCATATGTATATGTATATATGTATAGATACATATATATACATATATACATACATATATGTATGTGTGTGTATGTGTGCGTGTGTTGTGGTGCGAAACACTAAATCTTAGGAGAGATAGGCCTTCACACCTCATATGCCCATATAGAAATAACTCCTTTTATTTAATTCAAAAGCTTATAGGGTTAGTGTTGTTCATATAATGTATATCTATATGTTGAGAGAGAGAGAGAGAGATCATTTCATTATAGGGAGTTGCAAGAGAAAACCATCTAAGTGTGAGAACTCATGGCAAGGACTAAGTCAAAGGGAAGAGGAACTTATGTGACTAGGAGTCAAAACCTCCATCTCATATCCCAAAACCCAACGTTTTAAAATGGACACCCATCGCGCCTTAGCGAAAACGGTCAGGGAAGGACAGATCATCGTGATGGGGGTCTGCATTTAAATCCTAGCTATTGAAGCAATCGAGCCATTCATCGTCATTGTATGGTTTGAGCACCTAAGGCTATGGCTAAGAGCTCTTTTATTAGGGTAATAACCCAAAAAGAACCAAATTCCAAAGTATCCAATAACTCATCATAATAAAAAAAATCGAAGATCATAAGCGAATGAGACCTTGGTGGGACCTAGGCCACGTGGAGTTAATGACATGAATCTGGGTTGACATGGTGCCAAAGTGTATATCATGTCGCAATCGGATTCATACATTTCGATGGGCCAAGTGGGCCAAACATGAGTGACACGTGGCACTCCTAAAGGAGGCCATGCAGAGGGTGTGGCATCACCCCAACGATATCCAAAGGGGGTTATAGAGTAAAAGCTCTAGGGAGAAGAGTTGGGGTGGGAAACATGAGCATGAAATTACCCCAAAGGTTTCAAGCCATGATGTCACCCAAACATTTTAAGGTGAAGTCATAGGAGAAAGGGTCGAGAATTTTTATCCCAGGACGAGAATTTTTCCTATTAGTTAACATTGAGGGAATTTTGTTCCACTTCCTTGACCCGAAAGTTTTTAAATGGAGGGACATGGAGGAACCCTCTAAGTTTTAGTTCTCGGGGTTATGTGGCACTGTGGACCCAAGTTAATCGCTACAGTTGGTTTCTGCCATTGAGTTTCGGTTGTTGATCCCCAAGGGGGTAAGGCCCGTGATATATGACATGTTTTTTTAAAAGCACATATATCCCAAGGGAGGTTTTGTGTGGTTTAATATATATATATATCGCACACCATGGAACGACAGCCTGTATGGTGATGTGGCTCAACTGCGATGACTGTCATGGTTAGAGGGTGACATGGCATGATATGGAATTTCGCTTGGGAAACACATGGGGACCTTGTCGATGCCATATGGTTGATTCCTATGATGTGGAATGAGGTCATTGGTCAATCTATAAATGGCCATATCTTCTAATCTCGAAATCAGATTGAGGCAAAATTGATATAGTAGGAAAGGTATTTATGAGATGAATGCAATGGTGATGGTTTTTTGGGATTTTGAGGAGCTCAAAAAATTTCAAAAATTTAGACCCCATTTCCATAACATGACCTTTGAGGTTGAGTCTATCATAGTAATTGCCTCCTTTTACCCTTAGTTTAGGCTATGGAGAGTAGGGGGTACGTTACAAAGAATATGTACCCTATCACGTAGATATAGGAGTATCATTTCATAAGAGATTACATTCCAAAATATAAAATATACAAATACCTTACAATTACGTTTTCAAAATATTTTCTAGTAGTAAAATTATCCACATAAACAATAAAAACACAAAAATTATTTTGCAATAACCCCATTCAAGAAATTATCCCTCATAGGAAGTTTCGTTGGCCCATAACAAGTATTTACACAATGAGAGCATTAATAAGGATTAATTTGACTAGAACCAAAATGGATAGCTTTATTAGATGTCATGTTCAGTCTAAAATCAATGGCATGGCCTAAAACACCTAGTGATTGAAAATCTTTTTACGATGGCTCAAATGGGATGTTGCAACAAAATACACTATGTTGAATTACACTACATGCTAGGGATAATGTTCTATTACTATTGGCATAAATCATATCTCCACTCTAAGGAGGCTAAGGGTAGTTGGGTGGCTTAAGCATATGCCTAGTAGTGGGTGACCCTCTTATTTGGTTATGCTTGGGCCTTGATCAATGTTGACTTGAGCTAAGACCAACATTTTGGAATTCCCCAATGTCAAAATAGTGACATGTAGACCCAAAATAAACTTTGTCAATAATTTACAAAGAAAATACCAATAGACCTCCCTATTTTTCTAGGGAGGTTTATCAAATACCATAAACTACTTATCCAATGGTATTTTTCACTAGTCCATATAAATATGCCATTTGAGATAAGGTAGATGGTTGGTTTTAGGTTCAATAAATAATGAAACAATCATCTCTTCTGTTATATGTGAAATTTTCACTTCTTCCTTAGTCACATATGTTGAGTAGTACTCTTTCATTCTAGTCCAATAGTTAAATATATGGAATAATTGGGCACAAACATGACCAATGGCAGCAACAATGTTGTGAAGTGAGGTGGATAATGAAAGATGTGATGTCCCTCTAATGTTCCTAAGCTAACCAATTAGGTTTCCAAGTTCATTTAAATATTGATTAATTTATAGGATTTGTATTGGGATCAAGGTTTTTCCCCCTATTGGTGGAGTAAAAACATGTTATGCAATAAAAACAGGTCTAATTGCCAATGATGACATCATCCCCTTTGCGCTAGGCAAGTTTAGGCGAAATCAGCAACTAAATATGCTCTCAATTTGCGAAAAAATGAAGAAGAACACATCATGGGATAGAGAAAAGGAATGGAGAAAAGAATATATGGTTATATTCTTTATTTCTATAAACATGTTTATAAAAATGGACACACATTTTAAATTATGTTTGAATTCTTGATTTGTGTATGGTCAAGGTGAATCCAACTATCCGGAAATTTACTACATAAAACTTCAAAAAAGTATCAAGCTTTTTGAAGATAAATTTGGAAAGGTCTCAAACTAAATATTATAAATGCTTGTGCACACTTTCTTAACATTCACAACTTGATATTTACATTAAAATGGAGTTATAAATCAATTCCATCCACCCATTTAAAAGGGGATGATCTATATGCTGCTACAAGAAACAAAAATTACAGGAGGGAAAATGGAAAATATATTAAGTAAAATAAAACCAAGGTATGAATGCATGACCATAGATGCGAGAGGTAGTGCGGGTGGAATAGCAATACTGTGGGACCCAACAGAGATCACAATGGACTACTGGATAGGTATGAAGAGAATCCTCATGGGGTGGTTTCGCGTAATAGGAAATAGAGAATGGTTCCTAGTCTCTATAGTATGTGGCCCTCACATTCTAGTGGAAAAGGAAAATTTCCTCCACCAAATAATGAAGCTTAGCCAACTACACAAAGAAAAACTTTGGCTGGTAGCAAGGGACTTCAATTTAATAACAACAATAGAGGAGAAAAAAGGGGGATTGCAAAGAGAAGAGCTGGAAATGGAGAAGTTCAGAGATTTACAATAAGAACTAAAATTGGTGGACATCCCAACTATAAATGGAAAATATACGTGGAATAATAGAAGGGGAGGGAGCAGACAAATAGTCTCTCGATTGGACAGATTCTTGGTAACAGAACACTTCATTAGCAAAGATATATTCTATGAAGCATTAATTCTTCCATGTCTAGGGTTGGACCACTAGCCTATTAAAATCGAAGTAGAAATGAATCAAGGAAACCAAAACAGACCCTTTAGGTTTGAGGCATTTTGGCTAAGAGAACTGACCCTTCTAGATAAAGTGAAGGAATGGTGGAATGAGAGCGAGATAATAGGGAGAAACCTGATGCACACCTTTCAACTCATACTAAAAGATCTAAAAGTAAAATAAAGAAATGGAATAAGGAAGAATTCGGTAACATAAAGAAGGAACAGGAGTTAATCCAAACAAATATGACGGAAGTACAACAGCAAATAATCAACGAAGGTAGAAGTGAAGGGATAGTAGAGGAGCAAGGGTAGTTGATTAATAAAATGGAGGAAAGAAGACAACAAGAAGAAATACTATGGAAACAGAAATCAAGAATCCAATGGTTAAAGGAAGGAGAAAGAAACACAAGGTTTTTCCACAAAGCAATGATCTATCATAGGCAGCGGAACAGGATCTCCTCCTTAGTAGATCAGCAAGGCAATCGTCTTACCCAAAAGAAATACATGGAGAATCTGCTAGTACAACACTTAAAATGGCTGCTGACAGAACCAAACATAAGAAGGGAGGATAACATAAACAAAATCATACAACACATCCCTAACTTGGTGAGCAGAGACCAGAACATGGCCCTATTAAGAGAAATATCCAAAACAAAGGTAGAAGAAGTCATTAGGAATATGGCGAGAAACAAAGCACCAGGACTAGATGGATTCACAGCTGAATGCTTCCAAGTGACATGGCCATTCCTAGGCAAAGACATAGTGAAATTAGTCTAGGCACACCAAAAGAATGCACCTGGCCTTGAACTCCACATTTCTGGCCCTGATCCCGAAGACAGAGCATTCAGAAGAACCGCAAGGGTTCCAACCAATAGCACTATGTAATGTCATATACAAAATTATGGCTACAATTATGGTAAATCGTTTAAAATCTATACTACTTGGGTTTATATCTCAAGAACAGTCAGGGTTTGTCAAAGGAAGACAAATAACAGATGGCATAGTGGTGACACAAGAGGCAATTCATTCATTAAAAAAAAAAAAAACCAAAGGAATGATGGTTAAATTAGACTTGGCAAAAGCCTATGATCGACTGAATTGGGATTATTTACAAGGAATATTGAAGGAATTCGGCTTTGATGCAAGATGGATACGCTGGATAATGTCTATGGTAACAATGCCACTTTTGTCAATTCTTCTCAATGGATCTCCCACAGAGGCATTTAATGCAACCTGTGGGCTCGGGCAAGGTGACCTGCTTTCCCCTTTCTTGTTTATCCTGGCAGCAGAAGGCCTTGGAAGGTACATAAAGGAGAAAGTTCGAAGTGAACAGTATACTGGCCTCAGACTATGGGGGAACGATCTACCATTAACTCACCAACAATTTGTAGATGACATAATGATGTATGGACAGGCATCACTTAAGGAAGCTAGGAAAATTATGGAAATTCTCTTAGACTTCACTAGTGCTTTAGGGACAGAGATAAACAAAGATAAGTCTGATATATTTTTCTTCAACACAACAACACCCTCACAAGCCTTCTTAGCAAGAGTAATGGGATTCAGAATAGGAAATTTTCGCACGAAATACTTAGGAGTCTAGCTAAATGATGAGCAAAATAGAGTGGCAAACTGGAAACCCCTGTTGGGAAAAATCCAAAGAAAGATGCAGAACTGGACATTCAAGACACTAAATATGCCAAGTCGCATAATATTACTAAGATTAGTATTACAATCTATCCCGATATACCAACTCACCATCCAAGCGACTCCCAAAATAGTATGCCAAAAGATGATAGACATCTTCAAAAAGTTTTTATGGCAAGGACCTAGAACGGAAAAAAACAGGTGCTTCTATCATGGATCTGGCTCAACAAACCCCTAAAAGAAGGAGGCCTAGGACTCTGAGATCCCTATATACTGAATCAAGTCATGGGGGAAAAGTTATGGCGTAGATCGATCCAGAGAGGGGTAGACCTATGAAAACAGCTATGGGAAAGGAAGTATGACATGCCTAGGTCACTAGAAGGAAAGTTGAGACTCCAAGACGATAAGAAAGGTTTAGAAATATGGAACCTAGCTGAAAATAACAGAAATCTGATCAACAACCACAGCTTCTGGGAAATCAGAGGAGGTGACAAAGCTAATTTCTGGGAAGAAGTGTGGCAACAGAGAGAAAAATTAAACAGTAAGCCTCAACTAGAAGAAGTCCACCAATATATCAACATCCATGGGGAAAAACAGTTAAAAACTTCTAGTGCATAGATCCTGGAGAATACTGGAGAAAGTGGAAACAAAAACAGGACTCGCTAGACACACTAGAAACACCCCAGTGGAAGCTATATGAAAATGAAATGGAAACCAGGAAAATAGCAAAAAAAGAAGGGCTAGACATACTAAGATGGGGTTACAGGATCAAAAGGATGTTCACAATTAAAGAGGGTTAGCAACTACAAGCAGAACATCTCAGACATCAAGAGACAAATATTTGGGAAAGCATATGGCAAGAAAAGACATGGCCGAAGGTCGCTTTCTTCATGTGGATCCTACACCATGGGTGTGCACTTACATGGGATCAAATGTAGAAAAAAGGGTTGCAAGGACCCTCAATATGCTACTTATGTTGAGAACAAGTAGAAACAATGGAGCACATGACCAATACATGCAGATACAATGATAACCTGTGGAAACATCATAATCAACTCTTTGGAATTAGTGATAGGAAACCAAACAACATGAAGACAACAATAGATAATTGGCAGAAAAAACCTTACCAAAATATAATCCTGAACCGAGCCTGGAGAATTTCACTAGGGTTCGTCTTATGGGAAATATGGAAGGAACGAAATAACCTGATCTTCAAAGAAGAAAGAAGAAAAGAACCAAAAAAATGGAATCAGATGATCCAAAATATAAGAGAGACAATACTGGTAGAGAAATGGTATGAGGAAGATTGGAAAAACAACCCACATGAAGAAAGAATAATGAAAAGCCTGAACTTGAAACCTAGTATGCTGAACGCATCCTCGTGGAAGCACCATACCCTCAATGGAGAGGAGGCAAACAACTATAAATGGCCTTAGAAAGAATTTATCAAACTTAATTTCGATGGGGCTACAAAAGGGAACCCTGGAGCGACGAGGACAGGAGGATTATTCAGAGATGACAAGGGGAAACACTCAGAGTCTATGCCATGGACTGTGGCAATGCGACTAATAATGAAGCAGAGCTTCATGCTCTGAAAAGAGGATTGGAAATTGTGATAAGAGAACGATTCCAAAGAATGCAGGTAGAAGTGGACTCGAAAATGGCAATCGAAATGGTGAAGAAGCTACATCAAGAAACGCAGTGGGAAAAAATCAGCCAAAGCTGGAGAACTTCTTGGCTGGTCTAAGGGATCAACAAGCTAATTCGATAGATAAGATACATCATCCCAACACATTTCTGAAGGATGGGCAGCATGGCAGTGGACAATCTGGAAAACTGGGGATGCGGCTAGGTAGGTAGAAACCTAGATATAGAAGCAGAAGAGCTATGAAAAATGGAGAAATTAAAAAACTAGTGGAAATACTAAAAAAATACAAGAAGCACGAGGAGAACCCCCAATTGGGGTGTAGCAAAGTAGAGGAGGTGGGCCAACAGAGATGGGAAGTGGAGATGTCAGACATCGTCCACACGAGCGTAAGGATGAGGATAAATTCGTGAAGTGGAGGGAGAGGACAATGGGAAGGGCAGGTGGAAGGACAGGGCGGGGAAGAAGCAAGCCCCGATAGAAGGCAGGTGGAGCCAAGAAGGTAAGACAATGAGGAAGGTAGCGGAGCCAGTGGGAGAGTAGGAAAAATGATGCCAACAAGTGGCAGGACAATGAAGGAGGACTCACAGCAACAGCAGCCAGAGGCATGCGTGAGTTAATGAGAGCTAGAGCGGGAAGGCATGGAGGGCCATCATCCCGAGGGGATGAAATAGGGAAAAGGGCAGCAAGTAAATGTGAAGGACAGGTGGTAGATGTTGGAATTAATGCTTACATTCCTTATTTGAGAGATTGGTTTGTGATGGTTGAGAAATTCTCTCAACCACTCTATCTAAATCAGGAATAAGTTGGATCTCAAAAACTCTATTTAATAGAGTGATCCCAATGTAATCTGTGTGTGGGTGTGTTTGCACATACACCATTTGTACATAATATAAAATTATATTTCTGTGATTGTGTGAATCAAGCTGTTCTTATCATGGTATCAGAGCACAGGATCAGAGGCCTGTGTATTGTTTTAGCAGAAAAGAACTGAGAGTGCAGATTGATGACCAGCGCAATCAGATCAATCCGCGGAATTTGGGAGAATTCGAGGGGGATCGAACTCATTGAATATACTTTGTTTCTTTCCTTCGTTGTTTCAACTTTCAATATGTAAGTCTCTGCAAATCTTGGTGTGTCTGCGGTAGTCCTCTCCATCCAAGGCAATAACTGTCTCTCATTCGTCCTTATGTCTGCTTATCAGATCTATGCTCAAATATCTTTCAGATCATTGGTCTCCCTTCATGGCCAACATCTAGAAAGTGTGCCAGATCATATGTCAGAGTTTGACTACCACAGATGAACTTTATCTCTGCGGATTGGGAGAAATTTAAAGAGAACGCTAGTTTTGCGTGAAAAGGAGTCGCTCTGGGCCACGCTATCCTATTTTCTGAGTCAATTGGGTATTGATGAAGCCCTGGGCTGAACCTTAGCAGACGGATTGAAATTTCGAAAGAATTGTTTCTTATCAGTTTGAAGGTTACGGTTCGGAGCTCTGCTCGCTGACTTCCTAGCCATGATTTTTTTTTTCATGACTTCGCTGCGGCTATTCCAGATCAGACTGTGACCATATGGCGTTGTTGCTCAGTATTCGATGCAATCCTGTAGCCTCAACTCATACTTTAATCCGGCCACTGTCTGCAGGTGTTCCTCAAACTAGATTTCGTCGGCCAGCAAGGAGGAAAAGGGTTTCGGGTTGCGCTCGAACAGGTCTTCGACATCACAAGTTCAAATGGGTTGTTCAGTGTTATGAAACCAGCTCACAAAAAGATAGAAAAGAGAGATCCACGCCTTATAATTCAGCCTCTTCGAGGGGGCAACCTCCTTTACATTACATAAATGAACAAATCTTGG
>APFE030449318.1:0-13493 GCA_000404065.3 Pinus taeda | reverse complement strand
TATAACACTTGTATGCTTTGCTGTGGGGAGAGTAACTAAGAAGAATGCCTTCATCTGCTCTAGGTTCAAACTTGCCAAGATTTTCATCATTATTTTTGATATAACATTTGCTTCCAAAAATTTTGAAATATTTTACCGAAGGAGTCTCACCATGCCAAAGCTCATGAGGGGTTTGAGTGCTGTTTACCCAGATATTTGTTTTGTTGAGAGTAACAACTGTTGCAAATACAGCTTCACCCCAGAAAGTTGCGGGAGTTCCAGACTCATCAAGCATAGCATGAGTCATTTGTTGAATCGTTATGTTCATCCTTTCCACTACTCCATTTTTCTGAGGAGTCCTAGCTGTAGAGAATTCCCTTCTTATTCCATGTTCTTCACAAAAATCAAAAAATTCATTTGAGGTATCCCCACCTCTATCAGACCTGAGGCATTTAATTTTGTGATCTGATTCATTTTCAACCAAAGCTTTGAAGGATTTGAATTTTTTGAAGGCTTCATCTTTGTGCTTCATAAGTCCTATCTAAACCATCCTTGAATAGTCGTCAATGAATACTATAAAGTATTCTTCTCCCCAAGGCAACCTTTTCCTAGATGGACGACATACATCAGTATGGACAAGTTCAAGTGGCCTACTAGCTGATCCTTCCTTCTCAGGGAAGTTAGTTCTGGTTTGCTTACCAAACTGACATGATTTGCATATTGTATTGTCTGGAATTCTGATGTCTGGAAGACCACGAACTGCCTGGTATTTGCATTCTTTCCTTATCTGCGAGAAACTTAGATGCCCCAACCTTCGGTGCCATAGCCAGTGTTCATCATTATTGCTCAGATAGCATTTTTGTTGTCCTTGAATATGTATAAATTATTTGGAGTTCTTATGCCTTTGATCACTGTTTCTACTGTATCAAGATCACGAACACTACATCCATTTGATCGAAATATTACCTCTGTTCCTTGATCGCACATTTGATTGACACTCTATAGATTATGATTTAAGCCATCAACATACATAACATTTCCTGCTTTGACCTTATCTTTTAAAAGAACAAAACCTTTACCTTTTATGAGTGCAGGGGTGTCATTTCCAAATGGGACCTTCTTCTCCTTCTCCAATGCACTATATGACTGAAGTTTTTATTTATCACCTGTCATATGTTTTGAACATCCACTGTCGATGTACCATTGATTTTCCTGCCCTTCTACATATAAGGCTATACCACATCTTTCTAGTTGTGGTTCTTTCAATCTCCATGTTTTGATATTTGAGGCTTGCTCCTTCTGAGTTGTCTGCCGAAACCTGCTCCTACATTCAGAATCTTCATGACCAAAATTATTACAAATAGAACATTCTATTTCATTTTCAAGAGCAAAAAATTTATTGTAGGTCCTTTTCATGATCCCAGTCATACTCCTCTGTTTTTGAGTTTCTCTAGTCATGATAGTTTTGTAGGCAACACACTGAGTTGCCTTGTGTCCAAAGTTGTGACAAGAGAAACATTGGCCATTGAAGAAATTCCTACGATTATCAACCCTGCGGACCGAATGATTGTAGGGGTCATTCATTCTTGATGCAAATTGAGAATGATTTACCTGTGCTCTGTTGTAGTTTCTGTTTATCCTTGAAGCAAATTGCCCCTGATTTACTTGGTGATCTCCATTAGGCCTTTGCTCACTCCTCCTTGCTGCATAAAGATAACTTCTGGAGGTGGATGGTTTCTGCACTTGAGTTGCTTCTTCATTATATCCCATACCTGTCTTGATTAGAGGAGAACGTTGCACTTTGATAATATCATCTAACGTTTCAGATCCTTTAACACATCTAAGATTAAGAGCTTTAGTTTTCTCAATCTCTTTTCTAAGTCCCACAATTTCACATTCTAACTTTTCATGATGTTTTTCACTTTCAGCCAGTTGAAATTGCAAAGTATCAATAATCATATTTTTCTCTTCTAAACAAATTTAGTTTAGAAATATCTTCATAAAGACCTTCTTCATCTATAGCATCCATAAAATCATCATCTTCAAAAGCCATTAAAAGTCTATAGTTATTACCTCGTTCATCTTCATCACTATTTGAGAGTCCATCACTGTCTTCATGAGTGTAGTAGCTTCTTTTTACTTACGTTCTGTTTCTTGTTCCATTTAACAGGTTCCTTACCTTTGTCAAGCTTATGAAGACACTTGGCAACATAGTGACTGACTCTTCCACAAGCAAAGCATTTGAAGGGCAACTTACCTCTGAATCTTCTAGCACCCCGTTGAAGGTTCTTGACAAAATTTGATTCTTCCTCTTCTTCTGACATATGTCTTGGTTCATAGTTATCTCCTTTACCTGAAGCCTTGAATGCAGCTTCTCTCCTGTCTGATGGTCCTCCTTTCCTCATTTCATAAGCGGTTAGAATTTCATGTAGCTGCGACATGGTAATTTTCTGTAGATTCTCCTTTTCTTCTATTGCAGAAACTTTTGATTCAAACTTAGGAGATAAATATCTTAGAACCTTTTCAACCACAACAACCTCTTTTATTTCTTCACCCAAATTTTTGATACAATTAACAATCTCATCTATACGAAGAAAATAGTTAGTCACACTTTCATCATTGTACATCCTGAGATTTTCATACTGAATTCTGAGGGTTTGAAGTTTTGCTTATTTTACCTGCTCATCTCCTTCATAGCTCAGCACAATCTTGTCCCATATTTCTTTAGCGGTTTTATACTGCATAAACTTGACGAATTCTGATTGAGATAGACATCCTAATAGAGTGTTGACAGCCTTTGCATTTGTTTCAAACTGCTTCTTCTCAGCTGGATCTGTAGGAGTTGCTGATGGAAAAGTGCACCCTGTATCTATGATATCCCAGACTTCTGTACCAAGAGATTGAAGATAGGCTATGACTCTTACCTTCCAATAGACGAAGTTGGTCCCATAAAAAATTGGTGGCCTGATTGATGCTTCTCTCTTGTAGTTGCTCATGATGATAGATCTTCCTTCAAGCGATCAAGCTTCTTCTGAAGGACCTCCTCTGATACCAATTGTTGGAAATAATACTGAGAGGGGGATTGAATCAGTATTATCTGATCAATTATTTTCTTTTTCAAACCGAAAACATATACGTTACTTCAGTTAGATGAACCCGTGTATATATGCAACTTCAGATAAGGAAATCCGCGTATACAGTGCAGATTTACAATTTACTTTATTCTACAGATGTTGATCATTAAGTTTTGCATATAAACAGTTACCAGGAACAGTAAAATAGATCAGTAGACAACCACACATAAGAACACAAGATATAAGGTGGAAACCCAATGTGGGTGAAAACCACCTGCTGCAATTCGTTTATATCTTCCTTTAATTTGAAACTTACTTTTACAATGATTCTGTACTAGTGCAGTCCTTTACCAGTACGCAGGCTGTTACTTGCAGAGGGCTACAACCCTCTCTCGTTTTCCAGCTTCTCCTGGAAGGGAGCTACAACCCCCTTAGTTCTTCTACTAGCTGAGATACTAGTACGCAGGCTGCTACCTGCAGAAGGCAACAACCTTCTCTTTCTTCTAGGGACCACGTTTCATGAATTTTCAGACTGGATCCACAAATAACATCAATCAAACATCAAGAATTTCTGCATCAACCAATCACTTTTTCACTGAATCAAAATAAACACTTCTTTGTCAACTATACCCAGATCATAGTAACTGTAATCACACCTCAAATTCTAAACCCAGATCACTGAAATAATCAACATAAGCTGCTAGAACATAAATTATGAGATGTACGCTACTTCAATATTCAGAAACTTGCATGCATATGCCGATGTATTAAGATCAACCTGCGTATACACACTTCCAACTTCCAAAACTTGCGTGTATACGCACCTGTGCTAAGATCAACCTGCGTATACGCACTTCTGACTTACAGAAAATTGCGTGTATACGCTCCTTCACTTCATTGAACCTGCGTACAGATCTATAAAGATAATTTACCCCTTCAAATGTTCAGATATTAGATTACCTAGATTATCAAATTTATAGATCAAGCAAGTGCCTCATTGAACAGATCAAAATCATACAAAGATACTATCAATCAAGCCTTAAGATTTTGACCAATCAAAAGAACTAATCCTTCTCCTTGCGCTCAGGTTCCTTCTTCCTTCAGATCCAGATCTGCACCATAACCCCAATCACTGTATTCCAGATCTAGCTCTTTTAAGATATTCAATGATTCAGATCAGATTTTGCCCAACGATCTTCTTCCTCTTTTATAGTCTTGCCTTTCACAATACCACGATCCAAAACCATAACAATTCAATACCATGAACCCAATACTTGGGATCAACACTTATGACGAGATACCATGGTTCAAAACTATGGTATCTCGTCCAAGAATTGGGTTCATGGTATTAGGCCCAAATTAGGCCCAAATTGACTATTGAAAATTTATCTTTAAGAGTGGGAATGACTTTGTAGTGAATATGACCATATATTCTATGCCATAGCTCAATAGGAGAGATTTCCATATGAACTAGGGCTTGAAGAGGTGGTTCAATGACTCTATATGAACTTCTTTCAAGAACTGCATGATGAGTTTGTTGTGCAGTCCTCGTTGTGCTCCACTGCTTTGCTGCACGGTCCACTTCATACTTCATGACTTCCTTTCTACTGCGCTCTCTACCCACAAAATTCGAATTCCTTGCCCAAAATTTGGCCAAGTTGGGTTGTGCCCAACATGCCTCCAACACTCACATGTGACTTGTCCCAAGTCACTCAGCTGCTTTGCCTCTGATATTGTCTGAAATGTTGTTGTATGTCTTGTTTAATTGTTGCAGAATCTTTGCCATCTGCTTTTCCTCACTGCACACTTCTTCTAATAATGTTTCTGTGACATCTTTTGCAACCTTCTTTACCAATTTTACCTCCCTTTGTCGAAGTTGCTGAAGCTTCTCTTCCACTGCCTGTGATAGCTGGAGGGCCTCATCCTGCCATGGATGAGTCCTTTCTATCAAACTATGCTCCTCCTTATTCAAATCTTCGATTTTCTTTTGTAGCTCCTTTGAATCATTAATTTTTACGAGCCTTTGCGAGATTAGAAAATTCTTCGCAACTGCCCGACTCTCCTCCAGTTGATGCTACTTTTGTTGCATTTCCTCTTGAAGTTTATGAACATTTGGATCTTCCTTTAGCAAATTCAAAATTTGCATGCTCTCATCTAGCAATTTTCCACACTCTACCAATGTTGCAGAGATGCTATCCATCCCAGTCTTTTAAGTCAATCTCCCTTTGTTCATGCACTTCTGGTGGCGTGGATGGTTGCATATTTAATTGTTTCTCACCGATATTTACCTCATATTCGAACTGTACATTTGTAATTTTCTTATTGGATTCCTTGACTGCAAGGATGAGCTTCACGACCTTATCCTCCGTGGATTCCTCCATGCGGACATCCATGTCTGGAACTTCCCTGCAAGTGGCTTCAACCACGTCTTTCAGTATTTGTTGTTGTAGATCTTCCTATTCCTTGTCCTTGATGGCCTAGTTGAGCTATTTCTTCAATGCAACATGCTCTTGTTCTATGTGAATGTTTAAGTGTGAGGTGCGTTGTTCAGGATCCTTGAGTTTGTTTGTGATACTTTAGTGCAAGTCATGTAGAACCAGAGTGGGCATTGTTTCCATGTTCATATTAACATGGTCCCAACCTTTTGCCTGCTGCTTAACTTCAATGAAGTTAGACTGTAGAGCTCCGATAAGTATCTACATTATCCTCATCCCAAATGTTGTTTCTATTACTCTTGCTAGTTGTAGTCTATGACCTATCTGCGCTGGTGGTTTAGGTGTTTGTGCCAAAATCTTCAACTCTACAATACTCTGCTGCACACTTGTGATAAGCTCGCCATAGCGATCTTCCACCATATTCCAGGATTCCATTGTTATATCCTGAACCTTGTCTTTGATTTAGTCTAGGTCACCTTCAGTGAGAACCATTGGTGTGATTTCTTATGTTTTATCCACCTTATGCTTCTTTCTGCTCTTAATGGTAGCTTTGCCTTGGATATTTATTTTCTATGTAGTAGTTTTCTTTGTTTCTACCTTTTTTGTCTCGTTAGTCATATCCTCGCCTCCTTTACGGTCCTCCTCATGGTGTTCTTTGTCATGGTGCTCTTCTTCATGGTGTTCTTCTTCCTCTTCCTCTTTCTCTGATTCCCGCTCCTTGTCTTTTCCACTAGCTTCGCCATGCTGCGAAGTGTCTCACTCTTCTTCTTCTATCACACTGTCATTAGGGGAATTTTGAGGTCTAAAATGGGCCTCCTCAGGAAATTATAAAATAATAGTGGAAATAATAAAACAATATTATATTACATCAACAAATTTTAGAGGGAAAAGATAAAAAACTGTTTTTTCAACTTGTATTTTCAACTTATCTCTCTAAGGGTTTACTCAAATTTCAAGCGGCAACACTCGTTGGATGTAGAATTTGACTCTTCATCCAAGGAGTACCCATGTTGCATACTTTTGATGGACCCTGCTACATGAAAAATGAGATATATATGAAAAACATGATTGCAATCACGTTTTTTCATGTATTTCTGATTTTTTGTGTAGTAGGTTCCATTGAAAGTATTCAACATGGGAACTCCTTGGATGAGGAATCAAATTCTACATCCAACGAGTAATCCCATTTGAAATTTGAGTAAACCCATAGGGAGATAAGTTGAAAATACGAATTGAAGAAAGTAGTTTTATTCTTTTTTAATATTTTTACTTTTTTACTCCAAAAATGGTTGACATCATCATCTTGAATCTTATTGGTTCTTATAAAGTTTATTTTGGTTGTACATTTTTCTTAGGAGGCCCATTTTAGACCTCAAAATTCCCCTAATGCTCCTGTTTCCTCGAGTGGAGTCATCCATTATGTGGGCCATGTATGTACTAATTATACCAGATCATCCTCTGTGACCATATATGGCAATGCACACCATTTCTTCTTCATGTCTTTGTGTGCCTGTATGTACAATTTATGAAAATCTGGCTTGAACCTCGCCATAGGGCTGTACTATTTGTGCAAACTCGGTGAAAAGCATGGATGATGATTTAATAACATGTG
The DNA here is from genome assembly GCA_000404065.3 of Pinus taeda. Lineage (NCBI taxonomy): Eukaryota > Viridiplantae > Streptophyta > Pinopsida > Pinales > Pinaceae > Pinus > Pinus taeda. The sequence goes on along the minus strand of APFE030449318.1, from coordinate 6,393 downwards.
TAGATCCATTTGATATAATATGAAAAATATTATATTCTCCCGTGCTCGCGATGCTTGAGTGGTATTCCACAACGAAGGATATCTCGCAACCTTACATACATCTAAAGGGACTTAAGAGAACTGTGTGTCCTTCGACTCTTTCCACGCTAACATAACAATGATCAAGATTAACCAGGCATAGTGGAAAAATGTACCTTTATCCTGGACCTCGCAACATTCGTCTAGGAATTCCTTGCATAAGTATCCAACCCATTTATATTGGACTCCATTTGCGCACTATGCGGCTAAAAACACCACCGATGTAGGCACTTCATTTGCGTGACACTTCCTCATAATATTTGTGGCCAAAATGTGTGTGGTGAAGCAGACTGTTTGGTCTCCGATTGAGTTTATGTCATAGCCCCTTTTTCCTTTGACCAACCCGTACTTCTTCTTCATATTATCCGCCAAAGTGCAATCTTGATCCTTTCCCACGAATTCCTCTACGGGGTTCCACCCTTGGTATGGTAATCTTGTGATCCTATAAATCAACATTTGGTCTATGGGGATCTTATTCCCCATCCATAGGTGTCCATCATGTATTAATACCAAAAATTGTCGCCTGCACGCTGTGTTTGTTGAACTTATGCTGAAGTGCGACACATTCAACATATTGAGAAATCCTAACTACGCCAACCCATTCGCCCACTGTTGTGGTTCCAATCTCGTTACTCCACTCTCTGGGTAGTGAACCTACTTCAAGTACCGGTCTAGTGGGAACTGAGGGTACTTCTTCTGGTAATTAAAATCGTAATCTATAAATTTGAGCTGCCGAATTTTCCCTAAATTTCCCCTGAAAACGACACAACTTCTGGCAATAGTGGTGTAAATATCCCATACTTCACATCTTTGGAATCCTTTACTGGTTTGGCACTCGGCTTCCTCGGCGGGATGTATGAGGGTAGAGGCGAGATGAACACTGTGCCACCTTCCTCCGCTTATACTTCCTCCACTTCTTCTTCAGCAATATTGACCTGCTCAGCTTGCTTCTAAGGTTTCATAGGTTTGGTAGGCTTCTTGTCTTTCTTTTTCTTGGTTATTTCTTCCTTGGTTTGATTCTTCCTTGGTGATGTCCATTGTTTCTGTGGCGATGGTGTTGCTACTATGGGTGATGCTACTGCGGGTGTTTCAACTGCTGGCATAGACATATCAATGGCTTCCATGACTCCAGAAAATCCCTTCTCACGAAAATTCTGCACAATCTCCTCCCAAGATCACTCAGACGATATACACAATGAATTCTCCAGCAACTTCTTCGCACCATTAATCACTCGAGCTCTTGATTTATCAAAGTTCTTAATATGAGTGTGAGTTGGCTATTTATAACAATTTAGGCCCTCAAACCTCATCATTAGATTTGATTTTGTCCCGATTTTGTTCAAATTTCATCATTAAATGCATATCTATCCTTAAATTCTGCCAATATATCGCCTTAATGAAACTTTGTGTGTGTATTTTCCCTTTTAACAGTCATATTTCTACTTTCCCAGCGAAGTTCAACATGCTCCCTATTGTAACGCACCTTTGTCTTACATCGTGATTTCCTGCGAACTTCGACATATTCTCGACTGTAGCGAAGTACTTTCTTTTTCGAAGCTCTCTCTACAAGGTAGTTTATAGTCCACTACCCACTTTCAACTGCATGTGACACTAAGACTTTCCTTCTTTACTTCTTTAGGGTGAAGTTGTAGGGGTAGGGTTGTCCATGTACAACTTCAACCTACTGTCATTTACTTTTCCCTGAATTAATTCTCCATTTAAGTTCTCTAACTGCACTACGCCTCCATCAGTAATATACTTAATAACATATGGTCCTACCCAATATGTTTTGAATTTTCCTGGAAATTTCACAAACTTACTATCATAGAGGAGAACAAGGTATCTTGCCTAAAACTTCTTTTGCGTAATGTTCCTATCATGCCAAGCCTTTTCTCTCACTTTTTGTACTTGTTGATGAAATCCTGCTATAAACGTGTCTTATTCCAGAGAAGTAACTGCAACATCCTTTCTTCCATTACGTCAGGGTCTGCCATATTTGTAAAAGCTACAATTCTTAGACTAGGGACAATGTAGTCCATGGGCATCACAACTTCTTGCCCATAAACTAACTTAAAGGGTGTCTGACCTGTCAACTTTTTGCATGTAGTCCTATACTCCCATAATACTGGTGGAATCCTAAGATCCCAGTCATCCCTATTTATATTACATAACTTGGTTAGTGCATTCTCCAAAATTTTATTGAATGCTTCCACAATTACATTTGCTTGAGGATGATAAGGAGGGTTCTTTTGGTGGTAAACTTGAAATTCCTCAGTTAATGCTTCAATGGTCTTATTTAAGGAATGTGACCCTTGGTTATTTATCAATATCTTTGGACATCCAAATCTGGACAGTATGTATCCAAAGATGAAATTCGCATCAGTTTTTGTGATGCAACCCTTCACTGATTGTGCTTCGGCCCACCTTGTCAAATAATCAGTCGCAGTGATTATATACCTCATACCAATCCTTTTTCCTGGTGGATTGATAGGTCCAACAAAATCAATAGCCCATTTATCAAAATCCTGTAAGTTTACTTAGGGCACTAGTGGAATTTCATCTCTTCTTGAAGGTTTTCCTGTTCTTTGGCAGACATCACAAGCTCGACAGTACCTCTTTGCATCTTTGTGTAGTGTAGGGCACCATAATCTTGCTCTTAAAATTTTCTGCGTAGTAGTTTTCCCTGCATAATGTCCACCAGCTATGCCACTATGAGCTTATGTTAACATTATTCGTCTTTCACGCTCAGGAACATACCTGTGTAGTATTTCATCTAGTCCCATATTATACAAATGTTCTGCTATTAGTGAACAATCTGATGCGTAGTGTATTTTGAAGGAGCCATCCTTGTGGTTAAGAACTGAATAATATCAATGAAGTGATCATCTGCTATTCTGATTGCAAACAAATATGCATTAGGAAGATTATCCTCTATATCCATTGGTTCTTCTCCCATTTCCAACCTTGACAAATGACCAAGTCCAACACTTAGTCTTCCTGGCTTAACAACAACTTCAAAGTAATACTCCTAAAATAATAATATCCATATGCAAATTTTTCCTCATAAAACAAGATTATTGACCAAATACTTTAGTGTAGAGTGATTTGTAAACATCTTGAAATGTGATCTCGACAAATAATGTATAAACTTCTGTAAAGCATATACCATAGTCAGTCCTCCCCTTTCTGTATCTGCTTTAGACAGTTTCTTACTTGCAAAAGCTATAGGGTGATCAATTTCTCTTGCACTAGGCTATGCCAATACCACTCCTAAAGCTATGCATGATGCATCCACATGAACGTGAAATTCCTTATTCCAGTTCGGGAAAACCAAGATAGACACAGTTACCATATTTTCTTTTAGTGTGTCAAGGATTTTTTAACATCCTTCATTCCATAGGAATGTTACATTTTTCTTTAGCAACTTTTCCATATGTGCAATGATCTATGCATATCCTTTGATAAATTTTATGTAATATCCTGTATGTCCCAATGTGGTGCAAAGTTGTCTCACTTTCTTTGGTGGAGGTAAATTCACAATAATAGCAATATTTGTAGGATCCACCATCAATACTTGTTTGCAAACAATATGTCCCAACAATATACCAAAAGGTAAACAAAATATGCACTTTTTGGCATTCAGAGAAATCTGATACTGCTTGCATGTGTCGAGCATCAGTCTTAAGCTCGCAACATGTTTCTTCAATAACCCAAATGCTGTCCAATCATCGAAGTGTACTTCTAAAAACTTGTGAATATATTCTTTGAAAGCTGCAACCACCACTCTTGAAAATATGGCAGGGGCATTCTTCAGTCCAAAAGGCATCACTGTATACTGATATGAACCCCATTCTGTAGCGAAGGTGGTCTTGTCAATCTAGTGGTGCAATTCTAATCTGATGGTATCTTGAAAATACATCTGTAATTGAATAGGCTTCCTGACCTCCTGCATTGTCCAATACTTCATCAGTGAAAGGATTAGGGAATGGGTCATGTAGACATGCATCATTTAGCTTCCTTAGGTCAACATAAATCCTAATTTCTCCTTGTGTTTTCTTTTCTTGTACCACCATAGGACTTGCCCACTCTGATTCTTCCATAGGTTCAATGATTCCAGCTGCTATCATTTTGTCAAGTTCTCTCTTCACTTTTTCTTTGTGCTTTGGATTAAGTCTATAAGGCCTTTTCTTAACTAGTTTCACATAAGGATTTATAGGAATCTTCATAACTCCTAAACCTCCTACAATGCCCTTCATATATGAAAACTTGGTGGGAAATAGCTCTTGGTATTCATGCAGAATATTTGTCACTTTGCTGATTATTTATTCATCCCAATAATCGCCTATCGTTGCAAACTTCGGCTCCTCTTCTGATCTTATATTCACCTTCTTTGTCTTTAATGGATTTGTTATATCATACGTTTCTAAATCATGTCCATTCACTTCGCGGTAGCCTTTAGATTCTGATATGTCAATATTACAAGGATCTTCATCTTCTTCTACAGGGATGTTGTAGCATTCCAGTACATTTTGTAGCTGTGCAACCTAGTCAGGCTACCAAGTGAGTGGAATTTCATTCTCAAAAATCTTCTTTTTAACTATCTGAAGGGCTAAATCTATATATGGACAACCATCTTCAAATCTAAATGTCAATATAAACCCATCAACCATATCTGTCCATTTCATAGTACCATGTTGAAGTTATGTTTCCAGGTACCATTTTTGAGGAATTCTCTTCAATGTATGGATGAACCTGTTAGCGCTTGGAATTCACCTAGGCTGAGATAGACAAACTCTCAAGGCTACATCAAACCATTTCACCTCGTAGCTAGCCCTACGAGGTATGAGAAGGCTCTCTCGGGTCAAAACTCGATGAATTTTGTCAAGGGGATGAGTTGACCAATTAGGAACAAGGATTTTAGGCTAGTAAACTGATAAGGGGGGTTGATTTTAAAGATTTTTGGTTTTTTTGGTGGCAATTGGAAGGAGTGCAATTCAGGGTGTGGGGATTGAGCACAGTTTTTGCAGGGGGATCTTTGGGGCAAGGTAGGAGTGAGCGGTGATGCCTTAGTCTGAGATGGATGATCAGGGATGATAGAGAAGGAGCTAAAGAGGGCAAACAACCATTTGGATCCTCTCTAGACAGTAGAAAACATAGATTTTGAACAAACTAAAAAGCTGAGCATGTCAAAGCATGATTTCAAACTTAATCACTTCATCTGTCCAAAATAGAAGCAAAAAGAGATGTGGAATACATAAACAAACTTACAAGAACATGTAGAGAACACACCATCAACACTACAATCCACAAGAATCCACAAGGATGTCTGAAAAACCCTGACCTTCTTCCTCTTGAAATTGCAAAGATAGATGTACAATATACAATGTAAACTTTCTCCCTCAAGAGTTCAACCTTCCAACCTCTCCAAATGACTAAGAAAACACATAATATAGGCAAGCTAACCTCTTCCCTTGCCTCTAGGGGTCGAGCTCATCCTTCTAGGAGCAGTTTGAACTAATTCCAAACTAAGCACTAGATAATAGGCAGCTCAACAACTTGCCTCTATTACTTAGCTAACTGATTCATGCATTAATTATTCACTTTTTACATCAAGGAATCTTCTAGAAGAGTAAAGAGAGGTAAAATCTATCAAAGTGCCATGAAAATATTACATTTATCCATCATCTACAAGTAAAAATAATCAACCATAGTCAAAACAGTGTTTTTTGACCAAAAAAGTCAATTTTGGCAAAGTTAGCTCTCACATCCGCGCCCCCTGGCTCTCATGTCCGCGCACCTTTGCAGCAACTTTTGAGTGGGTTCCACTGGTCCAAATCAGGTGCAAGATGGCTCATTGGAAAGCTTGGTCTGTCTACTTTCCATCCCAAGTGGAATTTCTGAATTTGGAGTTGTTTTGCCCCCTCAAAAACCATTTCTCCCAAGGTCACTTTCTGCAACTCAAAAAGTGGGCAGAAAGTCATTTTTTGATGTATTTTGAGCTTTTGGAGGCTCAAATCTCAAAATCAGGCTTCTCCCAAGTATTGGTAATTTTTCTCTTTGCATGCCCTTTCCAAAAATGCCAAGTTTTCAAAATTCCGAGCAGTCCTTCAAAACATCCGCGCTCGGGACGCGGACATGACACGGGAAAAACCTCTAAATGGCACAAAAAATTCACAAATGACAAAATTTTCTCCAAATTTCTTGAAATTTGGGCTGGGAGTCCCCAATCAAGTACCATGCTCAGACAAAGAGGCTTTGGCCAAAATTTGGAGTGGATCGGGCGTTTTCTTTCGTTTTTTGTGTTTTGGCCAACCG
>APFE030449317.1:0-37018 GCA_000404065.3 Pinus taeda | reverse complement strand
CCTCAATCTTCGTTTTATCAGATGGATCTAACTTTGCCGCAATCTTATCATCTCGAATGGTATTCCTTACGCTGTAAGCATAGTTCTCCAAAGAGTTCTTGGCCTCTAACTTCTTCTTGTGCTCTTCATCTTCAGCCTTGTATGTCTCAGAATCACGAACCATCTTCTCAATCTCCTCCTTACTCAATCTACCCTTGTCATTTGTAATGGTGATTTTGCTTTTGTGACCAGTGGTTTTGTCCTCAGCAGAGACATTTAGAATACCATTGGCATCAATATCAAAGCACACAGTGATATGGGGAACTCCTCTGGGAGCAGGGGGAATACCAGAAAGTTCAAATTTACCCAACAAGTTATTGTCCCTGGTTCGAGTTCGCTCACCCTCATACACTTGAATCAACACACCAGGCTGGTTGTCTACGTAAGTAGAAAAGACTTGCTCCTTCTTTGTGGGGATGGTAGTATTCTTGGAGACGAGAACTGTCATAATCCCACCTGCAGTTTCTAGCCCTAATGAAAGGGGAGTAACATCTAGAAGCAACAGATCTTGCACTTTCTCACTGCCCTCTCCACTCAAAATAGCAGCTTGCACTGCAGCTCCGTATGCAACAGCCTCATCAGGGTTAATGCTCTTGCAAAGCTCCTTTCCATTGAAGAGGTCCTGCAACAAGGACTGAAGCTTAGGGATCCTGGTAGACCCACCAACAAGAACCACATCATGGATTGCGCGTTTGTCCATCTTCGCATCCGGCAGGCATTTCTCAACAGGCTCCATGCACTTCCTGAACAAATCCATGTTCAACTCTTCAAATCTAGCCCTAGTAATAGTGGTATAGAAGTCAATACCTTCATATAGGGAATCAATCTCAATGGTGGTCTGGGCAGTTGATGAAAGGGTTCTCTTAGCTCTCTCACAGGAAGTTCTGAGTCTCCTGAGGGCTCTGGCATTACCACTAATGTCCTTCTTATGTTTTCTCTTAAACTCTTGTACAAAGTGGTTCACCAATCTATTATCAAAATCTTCACCACCCAAATGTGTATCACCAGCAGTAGCCTTCACTTCAAAAATACCATCTTCAATTGTGAGCAGAGACACATCAAAAGTACCTCCACCCAAATCAAAGATAAGAACATTCTTCTCACCAGAACTGCTAGCCTTCTTGTCAAGCCCATAGGCAATAGCAACAGCAGTGGGCTCATTTATGATTCTCATAACATTCAAACCGGAGATTGCCCCTGCGTCCTTGGTTGCCTGCCTTTGAGAATCATTGAAGTATGCAGGAACAGTGACCACAACATTCTTAACAGTGGTCCCGAGATAAGCTTCTGCAATCTCCTTCATCTTAGTTAAAACCATGGAAGAGATCTCTTCAGCTGCAAAATGCTTCTCCTCTCCTTTGTATGTTACAACGATGCTGGGCTTATCGCCAACCCCTGAAATGACCTTGAAAGGCCATAATTTCGCATCGCTCACAACGGAGGGATCAGGGAACCTCCTACCAATCAACCGCTTTGCATCTGCCATAACATAGAGAACTGATTTAGATTGAACACAAATGCAAAAACTACACAAACAGAAGAATCTTACAGATGCAAATTCAAGCCTTCATATCAATCACCTTCAAAAAACTATAAGCTGAATTATGTATATCCCGGTTCATATTCGAGAATGAAAGGGGAATTAATATACAACAACTGAATCACATATACAGAAATAAGCAGTGGAATAAACTCCCTCAAAAGAGTGACAGAGATTACTAACCGAAAACAGTGTTGATAGAACAGAGATTACTAACCGAAAACAGTGTTGATAGGATTCATGGCGACCTGGTTCTTGGCAGTATCTCCGATGAGACGCTCTGTATCAGTAAAAGCGACATAGGAGGGAGTGGTTCGATTCCCCTGATCATTGGCGATGATTTCCACCCTGTCGTGCTGCCACACTCCCACACACGAGTACGTCGTCCCCAGATCGATTCCGATCGCTGCTCCCTCGCCCATATTGACACTCTCACACACAGAACGCAGAGAGGGAGTTAACTTACGAAATTGGGCCGAGAGCGATCGAAACTGTAGACGAGTAATGCAGGCCAAGAAGCACGACTGGCGAAATGATCAAAATAGTTGTTTCACACTTGAATTCCATTCCATTCCCTTCCCTTCCCTTGAGGATATTTTATAGTCGTAGAAATACTTTCAACTTAACTTCTCCATTGGGTTGAGTAAAAGTAAAAAATAGGGGTTGGTTTTTCAACGAATTGCCCCTAAACCAATCCGTCATGGGTATTTATTGTGATACAGATGTATTTTTTTTTCTTTGGGAAACTTTATCTATCGGTTTTTATTGTTCTGTAAATCCATAAACTTATTTTTCTCCTTCCAGAAACTTCTTCATTTACCATTTTTTATTGTTATACTAACTTAAGTTTATATTATTATTAACCAGAGTTTGGGATATTATTATTATAATTTGCAACCGTTTTCATATTTTATATTCTAAGTTTAATTTGTGGACAAAAAAATCAATCTTAAATCAATTTCCATCTTAAAGCAATTTCAACTTAATTCGAGAAAAGTAAGTTTTAAATAATTGCCACACAAACTTAATTCACTTATTTAAAAAATTCTATTTAAAAGTTTTATTGTTGGATAACCGGAATTCTCTCCTTCAAGAAACTTCATCTATTAAGTTTTAGGATTTTATTGTTATGGTTTTTCCTTCAAGAAACTTCATCTATTAGGTTTTGGGATTTTATTGTTATGGTTTTCATCTTCCAACATCATAATTTTAGTGCTACAACCTTAAAAGTTGAATTTCTAACAATGAAACGGGTATGTTATTATGATATTTTTTTTATTAAAAACCCATATCCAAGTGTAATTGGTCTAAAAATATCTATTGTCTACTTTGGTGACCCACAAAAAAATATCTCATAGAATCAACTATCTCCACAATGTGAAATTAAAAATCAGCCTTATATTCAAGGGTCACCTTACTTTCTAATGAATACAAGAAGTTATCCTTACATCCTCTATCTTTCCATGTTTCTATGAGAGGAAATTCTTGATGTGAGCAAAATTACAATTCTCTTTTGTTGTATGTATGCCCTCTTGGATCATATGTTGTTCTTGATTTCTTTTAAATAAATAAGAATGCTTCTTATATTTGAAAAATAACTAATGTATTATTCATTTCTTCTGCATGTTTTGTAGTGGGGAAGCACACATGATTTTCTTATATGGATTCTTGTGAAGAGTATTTGTTTTCGAAATGAACAACTATGTTGTGTGATTCTCTAGTTTGCACATTGTTGGCATGGAGTACTATGATTTCTTTGTGTGCTTTATGTTTACTATTTATGCATCCTTTACGTTTATTATGGGTGGGCTCCTCTGCATGTGTGACTACTCCACTAGACCAATGTGGTTGAAATCTTGGCTTCACATTGCTTATGATGAGTAAGATTCACATCTTTGGTTCAAGCCACAAGGTCCTCAACTATCATTAAGATAATGTGTGATTTTATATGGTTCTGAATACAACACATGTTACTTCATAAGGTAAGTCCTTTGTACGAAGTTTCCATTGGTTCTTTTACAAATAACGCATATACACAAAAGAAAAAAAAGGTTAGTAGTTGATAATAAATATATGATTTACAACGGAACTATATATTTATAGTCACACTGTGAAAGGGTGCGATCTATGATTCTTCATTATTATTACTAATGCTATATGATACAATTGTATTAATTATTAGTTATCATTCCTACACCTATACCTATATGTGTATGTCACTTTGTCTCCGCCTTCAAATGCTTCATCCTCAAAGTATAGATAAAAGGAATCAGTTTGTTCACCCAATGAAACCCAAGTGGAGAATCATCATTTATGGGCATCCATTTGCCAATGATTGAATATTTTGTTTTTCTTCAACACTGATAGTGGGAGGAAGTTTATTGTAGTCCTTGAGTATTAAGTACATGGTCACTCTCTACACCAAGGTATATTTAATTAGTTTTTATCCAATTTGCACTAAAATAACAAGCTCTATGCTCTATAGCTCCCTACTCATGCTTGTATACCAAATAATAGATAACTTTTATATGATCAACAATTAGAATGAAATATTCACCACACTAAACATGGAGTGAAAGCATATCACCATGTATTCACATTCATATTGTAACTATCACAAAGTCTCCTCAATATCGTTCATCTATACAACTCAATCTTTCTATTGATTCTTGCAAATAAATTTCCATTAAATGCAATGAGATTGTATAAAAAAATTCTTGTTTCATTCTCACTACAAATGGAAAATGATCAAGTTGACTTGTTTGATGGAAAATATGATAAGGATGTTCTTTATTTTGTTCAGATGCAATTCTAATCCTTTTCAACACTTAACCCTTCAGGATAGTTGATTTGCTGATTTTAATAATAGTTCGCTTTAAGCATTGTTGCCAATTTCCATCATTTATTGTTTCATCATTGTCACATTGCATATGAGAAAAATAAATTGTGCTAGGCCATTGTTTAGTTTGTTTTTCCCAACGTTCATACTTACCAATGGAATCAACCTTCATTCTTTTCATTTTGTTATGTTCAGTTGACTTATCTCCCTCAAAATCCATTTCTAACCCACCATACGCTTTTGGTTAAGCCTTGAATTTGATTCCATTACGCCATTGGTTCTTGGTTTTTTCAAATAAATTTTATTTAAATTCTGAAATTTCTTCATTGCTTGAGATAAAAAGACCAAATAACTTATCTTGACCTCAATACCAATAATTGCACACCTATATTACCCTCGATTTTGGGTTTCTAATGCTTGAATGATAGAAAGCATGTTATTTCACCAACATTTGTCTAATTCAACATGGCATCAAAGATACTATCCTCATATGTAAAACACAATATTAAGAAGCTATGTAATATGGTAGCTACTCATATAAGATTGCACTATCTTTCTTAGTTGCTAGAAATTATTTATTTTATTTTTTTTGGTGAATTTTCATTGCTTTGCCCATCTTGTTTATTATGCCCATATATTTTGACAACATTTGAATTATCTTTCAGTGTTGCACCAATCCCTTCAACAATAACCTTTTTACTTAAAAAAGTCGAAAGTATGTGAGTAAAAAACCCATGTTGTAACTCATCAACTTTCATACCATTGATACCAATGTATTTTGTCTTTTGGAAGAATCTATCTCAATATCATATTTGAGTTTAGATGTTTTCTCTAAGAAGGGTTGTTTTCACTTTTCACCCCCCAGTGAATTTGTGTTTTAAGTGTTACTCTAAAATTTCTCAAATCTTGACTTCATCTTGGAAACCCCTATTTGTGGGCCCATTACTTTCCTTATCACAAACAACATTTGTACTATTTCCATTTCTATTTTATTTAATAGTACAGTTTCAATTTTATACACAATATTATATGTCTCTTAATATAGATTTTTTTTTTTGGTCAAGTAAGAATGGAGCTTTCTATTAACCGAACAATTACATTACATATGTTACAGGGTAAACCAAAATTCCTTTCGTATACCAAAAATAGTCCACATAACCTATCAGTAGCATTATTGGCTTTAAACATTTAAAACTCGGAACCATTCACTCTATCGGAAAAAAAAAGGATTACGCAGGAAATACACAAAAGATCGGACTTAAAAAATAATACAACTACAACCATTAAAAGCAGCGGGTCCGCACTTCCGGGTGCCACGCCCTGCCACTGTGCTCACCGAACACCGATCTTCGATCGGCCTGAAAACAGTCATCCATCTCTTTCAATGATCCAACGACTAACGTTGAATCGCTAAACCGCATAACGACAAATCACAATTCCAACTCCACCTCCTTCCTCCAATCACTGATCAACCACTTGCATGATCAAACCTCCATTGTTTATCTACCCTTCATGGATACAACGGTCCACGCTGATTTTGGGTGGACAAGTAGCAAAAGGATTAACTGCCCAGAAAGTGGTTTCCTCTCTCCTACTCGCTACTACATGTCGCTTGAAGAATGGAATCAGAGGCCAACCTTGAAAAACCGGTTACCACTTAGAACTTGCTCAAAATACCACTTATGGTTCGAGAAACCATTTGCGCACGAATTAAGTTGTTGGCTCTTCCGCCAAGCGAATTAATTTGCATGCTCCTCCGCCAAACAACAAGCAGATAGTTTAGGCATCCCTATCCTCCCGCTTGTCTCCTGATCCTCTTTGATCTATCCTATCAATCCATTTCTCACTGTCTTTGGCAGCTTGACAGCGACAGTCCTCTAACAGTTTACCTGGGGGTAACAACTCCCAAATGTGCCGAGCATCCCAAATGTGCCGAGCATCCCTTTCCTTATTAGTCACTCCTTCATTCGCCAAATGATTAGTTAGCATGTTAGCTTTTACTTTCACATGGACAAAGCTTACAGTTTTAAAGGTTTGTAGGTGGGTGTAGATACAGTGAAAGACCTGCGATAGCCTCCAATGTTTTGACACTTTATCTGGTGATGTACCGTTACATATTTTCTTGGCCGCTCTAATAATCAATTCTGAATCTGCTTCAATGATGACATTATGTGAATTTGAATCCACCAAGATTTCCAAGCATTTCTCTAGGGCCATGAGTTCCGCCATGTTATTAGTGGCCTTCCCCAAGTGGCCATGAAAGATATTCTTTATTTGACCCTATTCATCTCTTATAGCACCCCCAAAACCAGCTAACCCTGGGTTGCCCTTCGAAGCTCCGTCTATATTGACCTTTAAGAAACCATGTGGATGAGGCTTCCAAATATTTATATCTACATTTGTTTGGCTCACACCCTTGATTATGCCCTTTGGGCTTATAGAATGGAGACCCAAATGAAGTAGAATACTTGCATCTTGGGGCAAAGGAGGGTCCTTAGAAGGTGTCCTCAACAAGCTACTAATTTCATAGTTTGTTGTCCCTGATCAAGTGTGGCTTGAGGTATTGGGTTGTTTGTGTAACCGAGCCCACCACCCTATGAAATGAGCAACATTAAAGTATGGGGGTGGTGTGGCCACCCCCATGCATGCAGAAGCATGCAAATTTATATTTATGTGTCTTCTTGAATGTTCAGTGGTGGTAACCAGAGGAGAGAGCGACAATACTAGTTGCGTCACTACCTTGTTGAGAGTTGGAATGTCACCATAGTTAGAATGTTTTGGTTTATATTTTGGAAAATTGGCGACCTGAAAAGAGGAACGTGTTTCAGTTGGTTTCGAAAGTCTGGAAGACTGCTATACTTGAGTGAGCGTTAAGTGAATTAGACCTATAGAGTGCATTCCCATCACACTAGTGACACAACAACTTACATCGTGGACTAGAGAGGTTTTCCCACAGCTGTGAAATTTATACAACTTTTCCCACCGTTCTTCATCTGGAATTTCTATCTTAGTTACCCTATAGCTGATTTCATATGCCTTAGTATACCGGGAAAAAGTGGGTTTTACAGTGAAAAATTGTTTTATCTCATGTTGAATAAAACATATGTTGTTGATGGCTTTGTAAAACGCCTTGCATGTCATGGAACCTTTGATGTTGGTGGTCTTGGTTGTGTTCTTGGAAATGTCCTAAAGCTTCTTGAAGTATTCTTCCTTGGTCATTAATTTATCATTGATCACAAATAGTGAAGGTAAGCCCTTCTTGTTCAATGCATCAATCCTTGTGAAAAATCCATTGGCTGCTACTTCAAGAGTGTGACACTTCTCTGTCAACTGCACTACTAAGTTATTTTTGGTCAGAACTTTCTTCACCTCCAGAATAGTTTCAGTCATGTAATCCACTCCTAGATCATCCAATTCATAGCTATTTTTAGAATTAAGAAATTTTATAATGTTGTCGGCTGTAGTAAGCATCTCTCCTAGTTGAGCATTTATATTGGCAATTGTCTACTTTGCCTTTTCCATCAACTCCTTCTGCTAAAAAATAATCTAGATACATGGCCAGATTTCATCCATCTCCTCAATGAAGTTGTTCCATATAATTTCCTTGACATCACCCAGAGTGTGGCCAATGGAAGACTCATCTGTTGAATTTTTCCATACTTCTATATGATTTTGAGCTCTCTGAAGCTCTGCTACATGAAAAATATCAGATTTCTTTTGATGAACCTCAAGAAGTTGCACTTGGTCATGTAGTTTCTTAATTTCTTCATTTTGTAGAGATATATTTTGGACTGCATTAGCCAGTTGATCTGTGGCATCTCCTGCACTTGTTGAAGCTAGTATGGTTGTAGGAATGACTGTGATAAGAAGTGCTTCTAAAGGGGCAATCTTTTTAGCAACTTTCTCCTTTTCCTTGATCAATTTCTCCATCTTCGTCTCCATTTTCTTAAGTTGTGCAGTCTGCTCCATGATGAGTTTCATCATATCTGCATTTGGAGTCTTTGTCTCTGCAATATCCTTAGCTAGAGGATCTTTAGTAGCTGGCAGTTTTAACTGCTTCCTCAATGCTGCTATGTCCAAATTCTTCTTTTTGACCAATTCCTATGAAGCATTGATGTTTGCAGGATGATAACCCGATTTGATTACCAAATCCTCCAAGGTTTTAATCTTGGTGTCTTTGGCAAGAGTATAAAATATCTCCATCTTTAGCTGTGACTGGACATTTTCTAATGTGACCTGTAATTTGGACAAAGTCATGGCTATGTTAGTGACAGTAGAGAAAATCATTTCCCCAAGTCTTCCTATGCATCTCCATTTGGTCAGTGGGATGTATATCCTTGACATCAAACTCAAAAGATGTCTTTTTGTAGTCTGATGCTCCCTTGGGTTGAGGAAATCGTGCCTGAAGGAATGCCATCTGCATTTTCCCCTTCTGTAAGTCAAAGGCTGACACCAGCCTACTTTGGGCACCGGAAGTCTACATCCAGAACTAGTTGTAAGTGTTAATCTTTAAGGCTTCATTTCTAACTTTTATTTCCTTGAAGATATCCATTATTCTCTTCTCTACCTCGCCTGAAGTAGATGTAGTTGTCTGCATTATTTTCTACTAGCCTTGTCAAGTTGAAGAGGTAGTAGGAGACTGTGTAGACTGATCACCCACTAATGAAGAAACAAGTGGCTCGTTACTGGTGATAATGGTCTGCTGCTCTGAATCTTTGGTAAGGCTTAGTCTGGAACTAAGCTTAGCCTTCTTTCTGTACATAATTTTAAACCCCACACTAAAAATATCAGTCCCTAAATGGGACTCTTCCTCTCTTCTCCTCTTGGTTGTCTTCTCCTGCATGCTTGGAGTCTGCACTACTGACGATGAGACCTATTGTTCTTCTGCCTCTTGTAAAGTGTTCTCAACCCACTCTAGCTGATTTTTGTACTTTTCTATTTTTGGCCTGGGTGTGTGAAAGTAAGGAGTAGACTTGGTTTCTATCCTTAGTTTAGAAATTATCCCTAATGGATCATAAGACCAGGTAAAACTGAGATTGAATTGCATTTCCTTCAAAACCTTAGCTGCCTCTTCCCCTACTACTCTGTTGTTGTAAATGAAAGGGCCAGCTTGTGCTTCTATCTTAATCTGGGACTTTTTCTTGGCAGCAATGAAGTGGATTTCATCCATATTGATCATCTACCTAATGTATTCTAAGGCAAAAATCCTCATTGGGAGAAATTTTGGCCGCTTGTGAGGTGGGAGATCACATCCAAATATCCTTATTTCTAAATAATTTTCATACAAGTACCATTCCCCTGTCTTCTGATACGTTCAAAACTGCAAAATCGGGATTTTTCGGCCCTTTTCGATGCAAAATTGGCCGAGGAATCAAAATATTCCCTAAACATTCTCCAATATGGCCTATATCCCGTAGCGATGCGCGATTAGCGCTAATCGCACATCGAAAACTACCTCAGAAATTCGATCCGAGGCTCTGAAGCTTGATTTTTGCGCTTGCGCGTTTCCCTTTTCAGCTACTGACGTCAGCATGACGTCAGCAGTACGGCGGATGACGTCAGCAGTAGGACCCCCATGTACGGATGTGACGTCAGCATGTTGACGTCAGCAGGGTGACGTGGCAGTACGGCAGGGTGATGATGTGGCAGTACGGCAGGGTGATGACGTGGCGGGACACGGTGGCAGAGTGACGTGAGCCAGGCGCAGGCAGGAAGGGGTGAGGTGGAGGCGATGTGGCGGGGTGACCGGTGCTCCTGTTACGCAAGGGGAGGGCGGTTTTGGTATGCATCAGACCGCCTTTGGTACAGAGGTGGTTTTTGTCAGGGGCGGCCCGATGCAATGGGATGCCGCCAGCTGTTTCGGTGTACGTCGGTAAAATCGTCGAACATCGGGTGCTAACGAACACTCACAAGAGGGCGCCCGATATGCATAAGAGCCGTCGGATCTGGGAGGGCTGATCCGACGGTGGTCGGGAGGAGAAGATGCACAGGGTTTAGTTAAGGTGCGCACACGATAAACTTTAATATTTGCGGCGGCGGGTGGGTTTCAAACTTTAGAAAATGGTGTAATGTGTTTGGCGCGTTGGTTATTTATTAATCAACTATTAATAAATTCCAAAAATGAAATGCACGGGGGTTTGTGAATTCATTTGAAGGGGGGGGGTTTTGTGTTTTGGAAGGAGTCCAAACACCTCGGAGGGGAAATTTATGCAGAGATGAGGGTTCTTACTAAGGTCCAGGTGACTTAGTAATTCCCAAGGAGATACTTATGGTTATGTTTCAACCAGAGGAAGGGGATATTTACATAGGGGAATTATTACCATAGTTCTGATAGGGGAAAGGGAAATAGATAGGGATTTACATAATAATGTCAGGAGTTAATATGAAAATGACAAGAAAGCGCTAAGTTTCAGAGGTCTTAGGCTTCAAAGGGGAGATAGAACTTTGCAGAGAAAATATGTACCCTCTTTGGATAAAGCAGATCTTTATCAAGGCAAATGATATGGAAAATGATGAAACTAAGAGATATCAAGCAGATCTTGACCTCTTTAAGGGAAGTTAGTAAATGATTTTGGGAAGAGGAAGAAGGGGAAGTTAGTCACGCCTCGTTTGAAGTCCTTCAGATGGGAACTGCCTGCTAACTGTGATTTGGATAAATATAACACTTGAAAATATGGAGTTGATCACAAATCACCATTCTGCAACCTCAAAATTACCTACCCAGCCTACTTACCTAACATTTTTTCTTCTTTTTGCTTTGGGTGCACTTAGACTTACAGACCCAGCTTTTCAACTTTTTCTTTTTCTGTCCTACTATCTACAAACTACCCTTATTTCTTCCAAGGGCCCAGATTAAACAATTGGGCTCCTTTGATTCTCTGCCTATCTAAGAATCTGCCAAGATTAAGCTATTTGGACAGATTATTTATTCTCTATATTCTAAAACAGGAAATTGAAACCTAGGGAGACCAAGATTGAGCTGTTTGGACCTCCCTTTAGCTGAAAATTCTACAAAAATGAAATAATTCTTCAAAATTGGAATGTAGAAGTTGCACTCTGAGCAGCACACTCTCATGGCCTCTTTCTCTGGTGGCTGTTAGAAAATATGGAGCATTGCAGGATGCAAAGAATGACATATTTGGCCTGTAAAAATGTCAATCATGAAATATGAGTAACCTGCTGCAGCAGGAGGCTAACAGTGGCTCTACTTGGGGATGGCTTCTCCTTGTGAGAAGCCAAGAACAGCATGTCAGACTGCCTTGATCTTCTGTTGTTGCTGTGCATTGAAAACTTCTTAGTGCTGACTGATTAGATTAATTTGAAATTTTTTGACCAGAAATAGCACTTTCCCTCAACTGATTTGCTGGTAAATTGTGAAGCATTGCCTGCTTTCTTCTGCGTGCTTCAGCATCTGGACTGTTACAAAATGAAATAAAGTGTTGATATATACAAACATTTATGTACAGAAAATAACACCGCCTGTTCTTTCTTAATCAAAAGGGATCATGGTAATGTTTTAACATTCGGCCATTCACAGGGCCTTCTTCGGCTGTGCTGCCATCTAGCGTTTTGAGGAAATATGTGTTATTGCCTTGCACTGTGCTGATAATATATGGTCCTTTCCACAAAAAATCGAATTTTTCATGTTTACCCTTGTCCTCTCTTCATGAATCCCACCTTAGAACTTTGCTTCCAACCCGGAAATCCTCTGCTTTAGCTTTCTTATCAAACATCTTTTTGAGTTTCTCTTGCAACATCTGAGCTCTGTCATACACTTGATCTCTGGTTTGTTAAAGGTGAATGGTCCGATTAACTCTTCTCTACATGTCATTTGGTTCAGCCTGAATCTCCCGCAACAGTTTGATAGTAGGAATGCCCAAAGGTGAAGGAAATCTGGCCTCCATGCCATATACTAGCTCATAAGGGCTCATCCCAATGGATTTCTTGGTTGAAATTATGTCTGCCTACAGAGCATTTGTGAGCTTCCTATGCCAGTTCTTTTTGTTTTCCTCTAGCAGTTTCTTTATGATGTTGATGAGGCTTTTGTTGGATGATTCGTCCAAGCCATTACCTTGAGGGTAGTAAGTTGTAGAGTGGCCCAAGGTAATGTGCAATTTATGGCAGAAGTTGATGATTTTTTTGGATTTGAAGGCAGCAGCGTTGTCAGTGATAATTTTCTCAGGGCAGCCAAATCTGGAAAGGATGTTGCTCTCAAGGAATTGGATAATGGTGGAGTCATTGGCTTGTCTACACGGGATAGCTTCAATCCACTTAGTGAAATAATCAATGGTTGTTAAAATCCACTTGTGCTGGCCTGAGGATGAGGGATGAATTTCTCCAATGAAGTTAAGACCCCATTGTTGAAAAGGCTTTTCGGTTGAAATGGGCTTAAGGGGCAAAGGTAGTAATTTTCTTTTCCCTTCAAAGATTTGGCATTTGTGGCATGAAACAACAAATTTCTTGACATTTGCGAACAGAGAGGGCCACTAATAACCATCCCTTAAAATCTTGTCAGCGGTGGACTTCCAATATAAGTGTCCTCCACAGTCCCCTGCATGGAATTCTTTCGTGATGTTGTTAGTTTCATTCATAGTCAAACAATTAAGCAATATTCCTTCATGATTTTTCCAAAACAAAGCACCATCTATGACACAAAACTTTGATGATTTCATCCTAAAAAATCTTTTCTTGGTCCTGGACAATCTTGGGGGAGCACACAGGTTTAACAATACAAAGCAAATATCAACATACCATGGGGATTGCAAGAAGGTTTCACTGATCTGTGGAGTCACCAGCTCCTGTTCATTGTCCAGTTGATTAATATCTAAGACTTGGAAGTTTGTTTCGGACATTAGCTTGGCTAAACCCTGTCCTTTTATCAGCTTGGGGGGTTTTATCTCAATGTCATATTCAAGAATGTTGGCAATCCACTTTCCTCTTCTGCCTTCTAGTCCCTCTTGAGTTAATATATCTTTTACAACAGAATTTGGGACATAGGCGATCACATGGGAGTATAAGATGTAAATTCTGAAGTCTTTGATGGCCTTAACCAGGGCATAAGCCTGCTTTTCCATGATCTGATATTTCAGGGGTGCATCTCTTAAAGCTCGGCTGAAGAAAGCAATTTTCTTTTCATTACCTTGATCATCCTTTTGAAAAAGGACAATAGCTATGGTGTGCTCGGATGCAAAAGAAAAAATGATAAAATCTTTATCAAATTGCGGACTGGTGAGGACAGGCGTTTGAGTCAAGGCAGTTTTGATATTCTCAAAAGCTTGCTTGGTTTCAAGAGACCATTTTACTTTGGCATCCTTTTTTAACATATTGATCAATAGCCTTATTAGCTCGGCTAGGTTAGGGATAAATCTTCTTACGAAATTGATCTTTCCAAGGAATGCTTGCAACTCTTTTATGTTTCTTGGATAGGGGATATGGAGGATAGCTTGAATTCTTTCAGGATCAATTCTGATCCCATCTTTTGATATGATATGGCCTAGAAGCTTGCCTTCCTCAAGGGAAAACAGGGACTTCTTAGGATTCAAGGAAATGCCATATTTTCTACATGTCATGAAAATTTGCCTTAGATGTTTAAGGTGCTCTTGGTCAGATTTGGAGAAAGGGGTTAGGTCATCAAGGTATACAGCCAGGAAATCATGTATCTCTTTGGCAAATGCAATATCCATTGCTCTTTGAAAGGTAGCACCAGCATTCTTCAGCCCGAAAGGCATTTTAACATACTTAAATGTTCCCCACGACGTGGTAAAGGTTGTCTTATCCTGGTCATCCGGGTGAACAAGTATCTGATTAAATCCTGAAAATCCATCTAGTAAAAAAATTCTAGATGAACACACTACTCGTTGTAGGATATGGTCCATTTTGGGCAAAGGGTAGTGGTCTTTTAGAGAGACCTGGTTTAGGTTTCTCAAGTCTACGCACAGTCTGATCTCCCTTGATTTTTTCCTTGTGGGAACTAAATTAGATACCCATTCAGAGAATCTAATGGGTGCAATAATACCTGCTTCAAACATTCTTTTTATTTCTTTTTCAATGAGGGGAAGAAGCATGGGGTTGATTCTTCTAATCTTCTGTTTGAATGGTTTTTTATTTGGTTTTAAGGGAATGGTATGTTGGATCACTGAGGTGTCATAGGACTTCAAGTCCTCATAACTCCAAAAAAATATATCTTGGAACTCTTTGAACAAATCCACATATTTTGGTTTTTGATCAGGGGGCAGATTTTTGGACAACTTAATCATTTTGGGCTGTTCTGCTGTCCCTATGTTGTGTTCTTCTATAGCAGCATTTAGAGTCTCCATTTTTGGTTTCTTGGGCACATCATTATCATCGAACATGTCTTCTAATGGAGTTAGTCCAGCAGGCAAAAAGTTATCCTTTAGGTCAATGAACTCATCCTCTGCTCTGGCTTCTTTCCTCTAAACACATTTGTTTCAGTTGTTCTATGTTTGTGTTGTCAAAAACCGTTGGGTTAAGGATTTGTTTAGCTGTTATAGCCCGCTGATTTTATTTTGTTAGCTCTTGGGAATCGTTCATGGCATCCATGTCAACGTTTGTATTCGAAAATTCGCCCTCAAGAGTGAGGAAATTGTTAATTTGGGCATCATTTTGAAACACTTGCCAATCTTTACATTGTTAGGGACCGAGGGTCTATGTTTTATCTCAGCAGTGAAATGGTGATCTGGTCCAAAGGGAAGCTTGCATGTGCTAGCAAAGGTTTCTAGCCTGTTGTGAGCATGAATATTATGGTCTCTTGAAATTTTGGCGAGCCTAGATTCATTGAAAGACTTGAGTATTTCTGTGGCAGCAATCCTATAAACTCTCATTCTATTGTCATTGGTAACAAATTTACCTTTCATTTGTTGTATAATTAAATTGGAGTCACCTAGAATGGACACTTTTGTAGCTCCTAGGGCTTTGAGCAATTTAAGGCCTAAGAGGAGAGCTTCATACTCTGCCATGTTGTTAGTACATCTGAAATTTAATCTATAGGCATGGCCTTCTGCGTGATTATCATGTGTATTGTGAATCCATACCCCTGCCCCTGCTCCTAACTTACTGACAGAACCATCAAACTCTAAACACCATGTGATTTCTTGTTTGTGGCTTGTATTAAGAGTTTCAGTTATTTGAGGATTGGGCAAACTTACAATTTCCGTTTCGGGAGGTTCTTCTTGTTTGCTGGTTGCCTTGACTGTTGTGACAATTTCATGGGCATTGGCAACTGATTCCTCATTGATGCATGTTTCTTGCTCTAAAGCTAAAGGGTTCTCATCAGTTGGAGGGTTGGTGTCATCATTGAATAAAATGAAAGAATCCATGTCAGAATGGATTGAGTAAATTGGAAAATTTTGGGGCTTTTCATCACTACTTACCACATACTTCATCAGTGTTTCCCTGTAAAGTCTCTTTGGTTTCCCAAAGACAGATATAGTGGCATAAGAGAGGTCAAGTTGAAGGGATCCTTGAAGTTTTTCTCCCCATGATCTTGATAGGAGCATGCCATATTTTGTTGGAATGTCAGCAACTACTACGTCCATTAGGATTGTCTTGTTGGGAAATTGGACTAGAGACACACAAAGGTCTTTGATTAAGCCTAAACACTTGAGTTGACTTGAGTCAAAGGAGTATAGATCTTTATAGGGTCTTGTGACATCAAGGTTTAGTTTTTCCATTACAGCTTTGGGCATAAGGTTATGTGAGGCACCTGAGTCAAACATAGCATTATGCAAGATTTTGTCATCTATGTGTAGACTGACATAAAAGGGTGGAACAGGTCCATATGTTGATTTTCCGTTAACTTCTGGACCAAACAGCAGCTTAGGGGTATCATCTAAAACATTTACATCGTCCTTGACCTCTGGTAGTTGAAGTGACCTTTGAATTTATTGCCTATATACATCATGTTTGGCAAGTTCTGAGAGGGGAATGGATATCTTGAGTTTTCCAATTTCTGCTTCTAAGTTAAATGGTTTATCCAATGCAATCCTTGCATATGCAGTAGCCGATTTTTCCTTGTCAAGAGTGTTCTCGGTGTTTCCTTTTTGAATGCCAACGTTATGATGAACGATAGTTTGTGGTATTTCTGTTTTTGGCAGATTTTTTGGAGTGTCGTTTAGATTTTCTTTTGAGGGAGAGGGAGATAGAGGCTGATCAATAGGAGGCTGGATGTCTGATATATCCTCTACAGTTACCTGATGCGGGTTTGGGACAGCAATATCAGCTGGTTCTGTTATGACAACATTGTCTTTAAATTTGTTGGGATTTTTGCTATCCTTGGTTCTGCTAGGTGCAGGGGCATCAATGGTCCTTGTTCTCAACTTATATTGTTTGTGCACCTCATACACAGCAGAATCATAACCTTGTTTAAAATCAAAATATTCTCCCGAATTGGTCTGAAATTGTTTAACATCAGGGTAGTCTTGGTCTTCTCGATTGAGAAAGATTTGCTGTTCATTTTTGGAATCTATCAAGTTCATGTGAGTCTCATCTGCGGGCTCACTGGATGTGGATGCTTCTGCATAGTTTTCTTGATAAGGAGGTCTAATATCATGGTCGGGACTAGCCCTTCCAGCGTTTGTGGCCTGATTTTTCCTGAAGTTCGGGTTCCTTATGGTATTGGACTGTTGTCCTTCCCACGATGATTTTCTCTGACTAGTTGTGTCTGACTAGTTGTGTCTGACCAATGAATTATGATTTTCCTATGCATGATACTAGTTGCAATGAGGCATTTCATGTGGATGGTCAAGAAGAAGGGAATGTCCAAGAAGATGTTGAAGCACAAGAAAAAGTGGATGAATAGGAAGATGCAGTTACAATTGATAATATGATTTTCCTCTCTCAAGGACACTTCTATGGTGATTATGATGAACGTGTAAGTGACACACAATATAATCATGAACCAATTGATATCAACATGGATGTTGTTATACCAATTGAATCACATGCACCTTCTGCATGTGATATTCTTAATGACTTTGTTGATCATGAAACTAACAATATGTGGTTGAAAATGACATTGTTGATGTTGCACTAGGAAACAACAATGACTAATTGATATTTCCAAGCAAAGTAACCCCACCATCATGGTTGGTAGAAGCCATGATGAATATGGACAAACATAATGTCTCAAGAAACAATGGAGAAAGCATGAAATTGAGACAAACATTATGTCTCAAGAAACATTGAGCAATGAAATTGTTCATTTTTTTTAGTACAATAGATCACTGGAAGAAGAAAACTATATATAATGAGGAATAAAATGAAGAGAATGATATAGTTCAATGTGCCTTCGTTCGGGTCGCGCACTCATGGAAACCCCAAATTTCGTTCGGGTTGTGCATACAAGGAAACCCCAAATTTTGTTCGGGTCCGGTCTCAGCTATTGAAAGGCAAATGTCAAGGACATGCAAGTTTCAGGGAAGGAGCATTTACTTGGTCAATTCCTAAAGCTACCAGTAGAGAGAGTGTCTATGAAAAGAAGACAATGAACACCATGTAGTATTTGTTTGGGCCGAAGTTCACAATTACTCACCTCATAAGACTATATAAAACTATTAGTTGAGTTTGAATAAAAGAAACTTGAAATTCAAGAATTAAAACAGGTAGCACAGGTTTTCATCAGAGAGATAGTGAGACTGCATGGTGTTCCAAAGAATATTGTATAGGACAAGGATGCAAAGTTCACTTCCAAGTTTTCGAAGTAGCTATTTGTAGGTTTGGGCACAAAGTTGTCCTTCATCATAAATTATCGTCCACAGACAGATGGACAGACAGAGAGGGTCAACCGGATCTTAGAGGATATGTTGTGGATGTACGTGAGGCACCAACAGAAGAAATGGGAGAAGTACCTTAAATTGGTTGAGTTCGCATATAATAATGGTTATCAAGAGTCATTAAGGATCAGCCCTTTCAAGGCATTGTATGGACGGATTTGTAACACACCCATCAGCTGGAGTGATCCATTGAATGAGGTACTTATTTGACCAAACTTGTTGGTAGACATGGAGCAGGAAATATAGGTTATAAAGAAGAATCTAAAGGTAGCAAAGGACAAACAAAAGAGTTATGCAGATCAACACAGGGTGTTCAAGGAATTTCAGGTTTTGGAGCATGTGTATTTGTACATAAAGCACAATGAAATCTCTTTGAGGATTGGTTCATGTGCCAAGTTGGCACCATGGTATTGTGGACCTTTTAAGATCCTTGAGAAGATTGGACCAGTGGCATATCGACTTGCACTACCCCCAACAATGAAATTCCATGATGTTTTCCATATTTCATTGCTTAAGAAGTATATAAAGGATGGTGATCATGGTATTGATTGGTTTGTATTGTAGTTGGAGCAAGAAGGAGATTTCCATCCAGAGCCTCAGTGCATATTGCAGTGGAAATATCTCAAGATCAGGAAAAAATCCATAGAGCAAGTTAAAATGTAGTGGAATCACTTTGGGCCTAAAGAAGCTACATGGGAGATGGCAGATCGGATGTGAACCCTGTATCCTTCATTGTTTTCTAGTTGAGGCAAAGCAGTTTGGTTTAATGTTGGTATATGTTTGGCATATGTTTCACTGATGTTTTCGTATATGTATGTATATGTATATGGATGTAAATACTACCATGAGCTAAGTTATAAAGCTCCAATAAGCCGTATGGGTGTCATATTATTATGGTTGTTATATTGTCATGTTGTCATGGTGTTTTTCTTTTAAGCAGGTCTTTCATTGTAAATACTACAATGAGCTAAGTTACAAAGCTCCATGGGAAGTATGTTTGGTTTTCAACGGTTTTTCTGAGGTCATGGTGTGGTTTAACGTCGAGGACAGTGTTCCCCAAGGGGAAGGGTTCTATAACAACCCTGGTGAAAATTTCATGTAATTAAAGTTAATAAAGGAAAAATAAGGCCACGATTAAGGGACACTTATTCCAAGTTAAATGTTGGGAAAAATATATCTTATTGGGTGTCACTAGATGTGTGTTTTAGCTAAGGAAAATTGGAAAAGGCTAAGAAAAGGGATTAAAAGGAAAAAAGGAATTTTTGCCACATCAATTAATGAAAATAAAAGAAAATAGGAGAAAAAGAAGGTAAAAGGTCACAAGTTGCATGGGAGGAGGAAATTGAAGGAAAATAAAATAGAGGCATCATTAATAAAAAGGATTTTGAGGATCAGTGGGCAAGATTTTTCTAACCTTTTATCAATTCAAGTTTGGAGCTCTCTCATTATTCTCTCTCTCTCTCGCTCACTCTTGATCACTTAGAGTTTTCTTGGAGCACCCTAGCTTTGGATCAAGGAAGGAAACCAAGGATCAAGGAACAAGAGCAAGATCAAGCAGCTTCAACAGAAAAAAATAATGTAGGTAGCCTTTTGCATGTGTGATTTCCTAGTTGGTTTGGACATGCATGTATTTGCATGTTGGTCTATGGTTCTCTTACGACCGGTGGCATGGTTTTGTAAGGTTATGACAGTGGTTTCAGCCTATCCTTTCCTTTTTCCAGATTCCATGGTGTTGGGATGTTTATTTCGGTTTTGATCTTTGGTTTGCTAGATTGGTTTCAGAATCTTGGGCGGAGGTGGTCTCAAGGTTCATTTCCCAAAGGCCTAGGAATCCCTTGACTAGTTTTGGTGGGATACATGGCAATCCTAAGGGAGAAGTCTTGGTTTAGGGCCTAGTTAACATCCAGGTTTGGATTATGGTAAAGCATGAGAGACTAGTCTTGGTTTAGGGCCTAGTGGTTCGAGATTGGATTGCAGTAATTCCTGAGAGACAAGGAGATGGAAAATTCCTCAAGGATAGTGATGGATTCCAAATGAAATTCCAAGTTCGGTTCGGTTGTGATCGGAGCATCGGTTTGGGTGTGATCACATTTTGGTGGTTTAACCTCTGGATTCCCCTGGTTGTTCTTGGATTGGTTTTTCTACGAGATCCCACATTCATGCTTGGAATATGGCAGAGGAGTGACTGGCTGAAAGAGAGATTTGATTCAACCATGTCTATGGTCAGGTGGTTCAGCCATGTCTATGGATTCAGAGTTTTATTGTGCTTTGATGCTATGTTGTTGTAGTGCTCATGTTAATCAAGTTTTAGGAGTCCGATTTGAAATTATATGAAATGAGGCTCGAATGGAGGAAGTGAAGGCATGGAGGATTTGGGTATACTGTGATTGACGGATTCAGTAGATGGAAGAGATTTCTCTATCCAATGGTGGTTGGATAATTCGACAAAAATTGGGCAAGGCTCATTGGTCATGATAGTACCAGCATACTGGAGTCTACAGAGTCATTTTTACAGTGTAATTAGCGAGGATCGTTGATCATGGTGGCCTTCAGCAGATGGTAGTTCACAGATCTGTGAGGTAAACATTTTCCCGTCTGATAGTGCCAACATACTATGAAAGAATTTGAGTCTTCCCGCTCATAGAAGTGAGTTGTTCCATGTATAATTTGCTTGATAAATTAATAGAAGAATTGAGCAGCGCAGCAACAACATGGTGGTTTTTTGTCTGGGATAAGTTTTCCACCAAAAGCAATTGTGTCTATTTGTGATTGCTTTCATGGTTTCTAAATTATTTTTGATGCACTAATATCTAATTATCTGTTTCAGTTTATGCATGTTAAAGATTAAATAATAGGAGAAAATTTGTATAAGTATTCACAATATTGATTCACCCGCCCCTGCCCCCATCTCCAATCCCCTCCTCCTCTCAGTAGTGATCTAGTTTCCAACAAGAACAACTACCTCACCAAGGGTGGCTCTTTATGAGAGGAACTATGTGGACTTGCATTCATAAGTTCGGATTTTAAATGAAGAAGTACGAAAATATTTGAGGAAAGCAATTTTGATTATCTTTTTTAATAGAAATTTATAATATTTTTCTTGAAAAAAAAAAGAAAGGAAGAAAAGACT
Organism: Pinus taeda; assembly: GCA_000404065.3. Lineage (NCBI taxonomy): Eukaryota > Viridiplantae > Streptophyta > Pinopsida > Pinales > Pinaceae > Pinus > Pinus taeda. Next base: position 15,680 of record APFE030449317.1, on the reverse strand, counting down.
AAATTAAAGTCCTTAAAAATTAAAAAACGAAGCAATAATAATAATATAAATAATAAGCCATAAATAAATCTTTTAAAATTTGACATGCCTTTATGTTCCTTGTTTATTTTTATTTTTTTTAAGAAGTATTAAAACATTCTCGTCCAATGGTTGGATGTGTGTTAATAATGCTTATTAAAACATTCCCTTTCAATTGTTGGGCGTGTGTTTATGAAAACGCTTTAGTTTTCCCGTAGCTTTGTAGTTTCAGTTATGGACTTACGGTTTGATTGAAAATTCATATTCATAGGATTTATATTGTATTTTAATATATTGTACAAAAATATAATGAAAAAAACTTGTTGGTCTTTGGGTTTCCAAGTTAAATATTGTATTTTAATATATTGCAATGGGATGCCGCCAGCTGTTCCGGTGTACGTCGGTAAAATCGTCGGATATCGGCTGCTAACGAACACTCACAAGAGGGCGCCCGATATGCATAAGAGCTGTCGGATCTGGGAGGGCTGATCCGACGGTGGTTTGGAGGAGAAGATGCACAGGGTTTAGTTAAGGTGCGCGCACGATAAACTTTAATATTTGCGGCGGCGGGTGGGTTTTAAACTTTAGAAAATGGTGTAATGTGTTTGGCGCGTTGGTTATTTATTAATCAACTATTAATAAATTCCAAAAATGAAAGGCGCGGGGGTTTGTGAATGCATTTGAAGGGGGGGGGTTTTGTGTTTTGGAAGGAGTCCAAACACCTCGGAGGGGAAATTTATGCAGAGATGAGGGTTCTTACTAAGGTCCAGGTGACTTAGTAATTCCCAAGGAGATACTTATGGTTATGTTTCAACCAGAGGAAGGTGATATTTACATAGGGGAATTATTACCATAGTTCTGATAGGGGAAAGGGAAATAGATAGGGATTTACATAATAATGTCAGGAGTTAATATGAAAATGACAAGAAAGCGCTAAGTTTCAGAGGTCTTAGGCTTCAAAGGGGAGATAGAACTTTGCAGAGAAAATATGTACCCTCTTTGGATAAAGCAGATCTTTATCAAGGCAAATGATATGGAAAATGATGAAACTAAGAGATATCAAGCAGATCTTGACCTCTTTAAGGGAAGTTAGTAAATGATTTCGGGAAGAGGAAGAAGGGGAAGTTAGTCATGCCTCGTTTGAAGTCCTTCAGATGGGAGCTGCCTGCTAACTGTGATCTGGATAAATATAACACTTGAAAATATGGAGTTGATCACAAATCACCATTCTGCAACCTCAAAATTACCTACCCAGCCTACTTACCTAACATTTTTTCTTCTTTTTGCTTTGGGTGCACTTAGACTTGCAGACCCAGCTTTTCAACTTTTTCTTTTTCTGTCCTACTATCTACAAACTACCCTTATTTCTTCCAAGGGCCCAGATTAAACAATTGGGCTGCTTTGATTCTCTGCCTATCTAAGAATCTGCCAAGATTAAGCTATTTGGACAGATTATTTATTCTCTATATTCTAAAACAGGAAATTGAAACCTAGGGAGACCAAGATTGAGCTGTTTGGACCTCCCTTTAGCTGAAAATTCTACAAAAATGAAATAATTCTTCAAAATTGGAATGCAGAAGTTGCACTCTGAGCAACACACTCTCATGGCCTCTTTCTCTGGTGGCTGTTAGCAAATATGGAGCATTGCAGGATGCAAAGTATGACATATTTGGCCTGTAAAAATGTCAATTATGAAATATGAGTAACCTGCTGCAGCAGGAGGCTAACAGTGGCTCCACTTGGGGATGGCTCCTCCTTGTGAGAAGCCAAGAACAACATGTCAGACTGCCTTGATCTTCTGTTGTTGTTGTGCATTGAAAACTTCTTAGTGCTGACTGATTAGATTAATTTGAAATTTTTTTACCAGAAATAGCACTTTCCCTCAACTGATTTGCTGGTAAATTGTAAAGCATTGCCTGCTTTCTTCTGCATGCTTCAGCATCTGGACTGTTACAAAATGAAATAAAGTGTTGATATATACAAACATTTATGTACAGAAAATAACACCGCCTGTTCTTTCTTAATCAAAATGGATCATGGTAATGTTTTAACATTCGGCCATTCACAGGGCCTTCTTCGGCTGTGCTGCCATCTAGCGTTTTGAGGAAATATGTGTTATTGCCTTGCACTGTGCTGATAATGTATGGTCCTTTCCACAAAAAATCGAATTTTTCATGTTTGCCCTTGTCCTCTCTTCATGAATCCCACCTTAGAACTTTTCTTCCAACCCGGAAATCCTCTGCTTTAGCTTTCTTATCAAACATCTTTTTGAGTTTCTCTTGCAACATCTGAGCTCTGTCATACACTTGCTCTCTGGTTTGTTGAAGGTGAATGGCCTGATTAACTCTTCTCTGCATGTCATTTGGTTTAGCCTGAATCTCCTGCAACAGTTTGATAGTAGGAATGCCCAAAGATGAAGGAAATCTGGCCTCCATGCCATATACTAGCTCATAAGGGCTCATCCCAATGGATTTCTTGGTTGAAATTCTGTCTGCCCACAGAGCATTTGTGAGCTTCCTATGCCAGTTCGTTTTGTTTTCCTCTAGTAGTTTCTTTATGATGTTGATGAGGCTTTTGTTGGATGATTCGGCCAAGCCATTACCTTGAGGGTAGTAAGCTGTAGAGTGGCCCAAGGTAATGTGGAATTTATGGCAGAAGTTGATGGTTTTTTTGGATTTGAAGGCAGCAGCGTTGTCAGTGATAATTTTCTCAGGGCAGCCAAATCTCGAAAGGATGTTGCTCTCAAGGAATTAGATAATGGAGGAGTCATTGGCTTGTCTACACGGGATAGCTTCAATCCACTTAGTGAAATAATCAATGGCTGTTAAAATCCACTTGTGCTGGCCTGAGGATGAGGGATGAATTTCTCCAATGAAGTCAAGACCCCATTGTTGAAAAGGCTTTTCGGTTGAAATGGGCTTAAGGGGCAAAGGTAGTAATTTTCTTTTCCCTTCAAAGATTTGGCATTTGTGGCATGAAACAGCAAATTTCTTGACATCTGCGAATAGAGAGGGCCACTAATAACCAGCCCTTAAAATCTTGTCAGCGGTGGACTTCCAATATAAGTGTCCTCCACAGTCCCCTGCATGGAATTCTTTCGTGATGTTCTTAGTTTCATTCATAGTCAAACAATTAAGCAATATTCCTTCATGATTTTTCCAAAACAAAGCACCATCTATGACACAAAACTTTGATGATTTCATCCTAAAAAATCTTTTCTTGGTCCTGGACAATCCTGGGGGAGCACACAGGTTTAAAAATACAAAGCAAATATCAACATACCATGGGGATTGCAAGAAGGTTTCACTGATCTGTGGAGTCACCAGCTCCTGTTCATTTTCCAGTTGATTAATATCTAAGACTTGGAAGTTTGTTTCGGACATTAGCTTGGCTAAACCTTGTCCTTTTATCAGCTTGGTGGGTTTTATCACAATGTCATATTCAAGAATGTTGGCAATCCACTTTCCTCTTCTGCCTTCTAGTCCCTCTTGAGTTAATATATCTTTTACAACAGAACTTGGGACATAGGCGATATTTCAGGGGTTCATCTCTTAAAGCTCGGCTGAAGAAAGCAATTGGCTTTTCATTACCTTGATCATCCTTTTGCAAAAGGACAACAACTATGGTGTGCTCAGATGCAAAAGAAAAAATGATAAAATCTTTATCAAATTGCGGAATGGTGAGGACAGGCGTTTGAGTCAAGGCAGTTTTGATATTCTCAAAAGCTTGCTTGGTTTCAAGAGACCATTTTACTTTGGCATCCTTTTTTAACATATTTCTCAATAGCCTTATTAGCTCGGCTAGGTTAGGGATAAATCTTCTTAGGAAATTGATCTTTCCAAGGAATGCTTGCAACTCTTTTATGTTTCTTGGATAGGGGATTTGGAGGATAGCTTGAATTCTTTCAGGATCAATTCTGATCCCATCTTTTGATATGATATGGCCTAGAAGCTTTCCTTCCTCAAGGGAAAACAGGGACTTCTTAGGATTCAAGGAAATGCCATATTTTCTACATGTCATGAAAATTTGCCTTAGATGTTTAAGGTGCTCTTGGTCAGATTTGGAGAGAGGGGTTAGGTCATCAAGGTATACAGCCAGGAAATCATGTATCTCTTTGGCAAATGCAATATCCATTGCTCTTTGAAAGGTAGCACTAGCGTTCTTCAGCCCGAAAGGCATTTTAACATACTTAAATGTTCCCCACGACGTGGTAAAGGTTGTCTTATCCTAGTCATCCGGGTGAACAAGTATCTGATTAAATCCTGAAAATCCATCTAGTAAAAAAATTCTAGATGAACACACTACTCGTTGTAGGATATGGTCCATTTTGGGCAAAGGGTAGTGGTCTTTTAGAGAGACTTGGTTTAGGTTTCTCAAGTCTACACACAGTCTGATCTCCCTTGATTTTTTCCTTGTGGGAACTAAATTAGATACCCATTCAGAGAATCTAATGGGTGCAATAATACCTGCTTCAAACATTCTTTTATTTCTTTTTCAATGAGGGGAAGAAGCATGGGGTTGATTCTTCTAAGCTTCTGTTTGAATGGTTTTTGATTTGGTTTTAAGGGAATGGTATGTTGGATCACTGAGGTGCCATAGGACTTCAAGTCCTCATAACTCCAAGCAAATACATCTTGGAACTCTTTGAACAAATCCACATATTTTGGTTTTTGATCAGGGGGCAGATTTTTGGACAACTTAATCATTTTGGGTTGTTCTGCTGTCCCTATGTTGTGTTCTTCTATAGCAGCATTTAGAGGCTCCATTTTTGGTTTCTTGGGCACATCATTATCATCGAACATGTCTTCTAATGGAGTTAGTCCAGCAGGCAAAATGTTATCCTTTAGGTCAATGAACTCATCCTCTGCTCTGGCTTGTTTCCTCTAAACACATTTGTTTCAGTTGTTCTATGTTTGTGTTGTCAAAAACCGTTGGGTTAAGGATTTGTTTAGCTGTTGCAGCTGTTATAGCCTGCTGATTTTCTTTTGTTAGCTCTTGGGAATCGTTCATGGCATCCATGTCAACGTTTGTATTCGAAAATTCGCCCTCAAGAGTGAGGAAATTGTTAATTTGGGCATCATTTTGAAACACTTGCCAATCTTTACATTGTTAGGGACCGAGGGTCTATGTTTTATCTCAGCAGTGAAACGGTGATCTAGTCCAAAGGGAAGCTTGCATGTGCTAGCAAAGGTTTCTAGCCTGTTGTGAGCATGAATATTATGGTCTCTTGAAATTTTGGCGAGCCTAGATTCATTGAAAGACTTGAGTATTTATGTGGCAGCAATCCTATAAGCTCTCATTCTATTGTCATTGGTAACAAATTTACCTTTCATTTGTTGTATAATTAAATCGGAGTCACCTAGAACGGACACTTTTGTAGCTCCTAGGGCTTTGAGCAATTTAAGGCCTAAGAGGAGAGCTTCATACTCTGCCATGTTGTTAGTACATCTGAAATTTAATCTATAGGCATGGCCTTCTGCGTGATTATCATGTGTATTGTGAATCCATACCCCTGCCCCTGCTCCTAACTTACTGACAGAACCATCAAACTCTAAACACCATGTGATTTCTTGTTTGTGGCTTGTATTAAGAGTTTCAGTTATTTGAGGATTGGGCAAACTTACAATTTCCGTTTCGGGAGGTTCTTCTTGTTTGCTGGTTGCCTTGACTGTTGTGACAATTTCATGGGCATTGGCAACTGATTCCTCATTGATGCATGTTTCTTGCTCTAAAGCTAAAGGGTTCTCATCAGTTGGAGGGTTGGTGTCATCATTGAATAAAATGAAAGAATCCATGTCAGAATGGATTGAGTAAATTGGAAAATTTTGGGGCTTTTCATCACTACTTACCACATACTTCATCAGTGTTTCCCTGTACAGTCTCTTTGGTTTCCCAAAGACAGATATAGTGGCATAAGAGAGGTCAAGTTGAAGGGATCCTTGAAGTTTTTCTCCCCATGATCTTGATAGGAGCATGCCATATTTTGTTGGAATGTCAGCAACTACTACGTCCATTAGGATTGTCTTGTTGGGAAATTGGACTAGAGACACACAAAGGTCTTTGATTAAGCCTAAACACTTGAGTTGACTTGAGTCAAAGGAGTATAGATCTTTATAGGGTCTTGTGACATCAAGGTTTAGTTTTTCCATTACAGCTTTGGGCATAAGGTTATGTGAGGCACCTGAGTCAAACATAGCATTATGCAAGATTTTTTCATGTATGTGCAGACTGACATAAAAGGATGGAACAGGTCCATATGTTGATTTTCCGTTAACTTGCGGACCAAACAGCAACTTAGGGGTATCATCTAAAACATTTACATCGTCCTTGACCTCTGGTTGTTGAAGTGACCTTTGAATTTGTTCCATATATACATCATGTTTGGCAAGTTCTGAGAGGGGAATGGATATCTTGAGTTTTCCAATTTCTGCTTCTAAGTTAAATGGTTTATCCAATGCAATCCTTGCATATGCAGTAGCCAATTTTTCCTTGTCAAGAGTGTTCTCGGTGTTTCCTTTTTGAATGCCAGCGTTATGATGAACGATAGTTTGTGGTATTTCTGTTTTTGGCAGATTTTTTGGAGTGTCGTTTAGATTTTATTTTGAGGGAGAGGGAGATAGAGGCTGATCAATAGGAGGCTGAATGTCTGATATATCCTCTACAGTTACCTGACGCGGGTTTGGGATAGCAATATCAGCTGGTTCTATTATGACAACATTGTCTTTAAATTTGTTGCGATTTTTGCTATCCTTGGTTCTGCTAGGTGCAGGGGCATCGATGGTCCTTGTTCTCAACTTATATTGTTTGTGCACCTCATACACAGCAGAATCATAACCTTGTTTAAAATCCAAATATTCTCCCTAATTGGTATGAAATTGTTTAACATCAGGGTAGTCTTGGTCCTCTCGATTGAGAAAGATTTGTTGTTCATTTTTGGAATCTATCAATTTCATGTGAGTCTCATCTGCGGGCTCACTGGATGTGGATGCTTCTGCATAGTTTTCTTGATAAGGAGGTCTAATATCATGGTCAGGACTAGCCCTTCCAGCGTTTGTGGCCTGATTTTTCCTGAAGTTCGGGTTCCTTATGTTATTGGACTGTTGTCCTTCCCACGATGATTTTCTCTCAACGCTCTCTATTCTGTCTCCTAGCCTATGCATGTCGTTGATGATGTCATCTAGTTTTTGGTCTAAGGCTGAGGGTTCCTCCTTGAAGGTGGTTCTTCTCTTGGTCCTGGCTCTGTTTCTTTTGGCAATCAAGTTTGCCTCCACACTAACAGCAACATCTTGCATCTCTGCGAGGCTTTGAGGGGCTCTTTTCGTTAATTGATATGCCATTTCAACATCGAAACCATCAGGGAATTTGTACAAAGCAAGATCTGGTGGCGGTCTTAAATTTTGTGGTATTGCATTGTAGACATTATTAAACCTCGCACAGTAGTCCAAGACAACCTCTTGAGGTCCTCTTTTGATAATATCATACTCAGATAATATGTGCAAGGGGTCTTTCTGTTTCTCCCATCTATTGATAAATGTCTGGTATAAGGCTTCTAGGTTCAGTATTGGGTTGGGTGTGAGCGCTCTAAACCAGGTCCTGACATCACCGGTCAAACTTTGGACAAAAATCTTCATCCTTACACTGTCATCATCAATCTCATAACTCTCAAAATAATCCTACATTTTCTTTGTATGCTGCAGGGCTGTGCAGGAATTTGTGCCATCAAAATAGGTAATTTTTGTCTAATAGTCCTGAGGCATAGCCCTGGGATTAGCAGGCAGCTGTAAGGGCGCATATCTATTAGCCATATTAACGGGGATCAGGGGAACACCAGGGATAAGTGGAATGACTGGAGTGACTGGGATAATGGGAGTAGTGGTGGTGCTATTTGCAGTAAATGGAGGTGGGGGCACAGAGGTTGGGGAAATGGATGATGAACACAGGGAAGAAGGGTTTGAATGGAACAAAACTTTAACAGGGGTTGAAAAACTACTAGGCTAAACTGTCTCGGGAATAGTATCAGCAAAATCTTCTTGCTGCTCTTATTTCCTAAGGATTTTGGGGATTATATTAGGGTTTTCAAAAATAGTTGGGGGATTCGGATCAGGATTTGATCTTGTATGACGCAAATGCTTCTTGGGAGCCAGCTTCTAACTTGTTTTTTGGGAATTTTTCAATGAACACAGGTCGACCGGACTTTTTAAAGGTCGGTTTATTCGTTTGTGGAGCTTCGGACTGGTTTTGTGAGATTATTTGATAAATTCCCCAACGGAGTCACCACTATGTTATCACTCAGGTTGTCCCTAAGCTCCTGAAGGGATACGACCGAGGTAACCACAAACCAATCTTTGGATTGCAGGTTCTAGCCCACCTGCAATCAGAGAGGGCTCTCTCTTAATGATTTAGCTTTGTTGATGATGATTTTAGGCTAGCTATTGGGTTTAGTGGGTTTTGTTGGTGTTTGGGTGGAAGATACATGTAAGGAAGATAATTCCAAGCAGAGAGGCAAGGGATAGTGTGATAAGTTTCAAACCGTTGGGCATGGAGTCATGGATTGAGGTTTGTTGTTGCGTTTTCTTGGTCACAAGAGGACTATAGAGCGGGATAGCTATACATGAAACAATACCAATTTCTGAAAAGATGGGGTGGAAGTCAGAGACGAAAGGCAATCAAGAATCTTTCATCAACTAACAGACAAGGGAAATGAATGTATGATTATCTAGGAGCAATTAAGAATTCCTAACTAATCATTCATATGTGAAAGAAATAGTGTAAACATGATCATTTAAGTATGCATATTCATAACTATTCCTGATGAAAACATACAACAATCATAGAAATTGAGCATAGGGTGCTGCCAAGCAAATCCTAAACTATTCTTCTTTTCTGTAAATTCAAATGGTGTAACACAGATGGTAAAGCAAACATGAAGAAAAACTAAAACAGAGTTAAGGAACACTTATTGAGCCATGTAGAAGCATAGGAATTCCATAGTCACTCTTTGGCCAATTAGACACAGCAGACAGTTTTCAGAATCCATGCATTTCAGCAGTCTTTGATTATAGAAATTATCACATTTACAGTGCGAGTCTCTGCTCAAGCAAAATATCAAACTAACAAAGAACACCCAACCAACCCTTACTACATTTTTTAGGGTGGTATATATAGGTAAAATATCTAAAAGTATTTATTACAACTTACCTAAGTAGGTCTGCAAGAAAAAAGCTTTCTAAAACCTAACTTATGCTGGCATTAAATGCAAGTAAGTCTTTTTTGGGTTGCGCCAGAGGCAGCTGGATTAAAAATGAGTTTGATGGGGTGCCTTTCGTGACTTGGTGCAGTGGTTCTGTAATAACTGTACATTGATTTCTGGTCCATTGATCTGATGTGAGTTTTAATCTGCAGTCAATTGTGCCGGTGAGCTTTAAATGGTTCCTTAATTGCTTCCTGACTTTCAAGGTTTCTTTTTAATGCTTCATTTGCCTCGAGCCCTGAGAAGATCTCCACTGATACTCTTTGCCGCTACACTGATACTCTTTGACATGGTTCTTGGCTGCATATTTGCTCTGATATTCTTTAACCTCTGAATCGAGTCTCTCTCTGTCTTCTGATACGTTCAAAACTGCAAGATCGGGCTTTTTCAGCCCTTTTCGGTGCAAAATTGGCCGAGGAATCAAAATATTCCCTAAAGATTCTCCAATATGGCCTATTTCCGGTAGTAATGCGCGATTAGCGCTAAGCGCTAATCGCGCATCGAAAACTGCCTCAGAAATTCGATCCGGGGCTCCGAAGCTTGATTTTTGTGCTTGTGCGTTTCCCTTTTCAGCTACTGACGTCAACATGACGTCAGCGGTACGGCGGATGACGTCAGCATGACGTCAGCAGTAGGACCCCCTGTACGGATGTGACGTCATCAGGGTGACGTGGCAGTAGGGTAGGGTGATGACGTGGGGGGACATAGTGGCAGGGTGACGTGAGCCAGGCGCAGGCAGGAAAGGGTGAGGTGGAGGCGACGTGGTGGGGTGACACGGCGCTCCTGTTACGCGAGGGGAGGGCGGTTTCTGTATGCATCAGACCGCCTTTGGTACGGAGGTGGTTTTTGTCAGGGGCGGCCCGATGCAATGGGATGCCGCCAGCTGTCCCGGTGTACGTCAGTAAAACCGTCGGACATCGGGTGCTAACGAACACTCACAAGAGGGCGCCCGATATGCATAAGAGCCGTCGGATCTAGGAGGGCTGATCCGACGGTGGTCGGGAGGAGAAGATGCACGGGGTTTAGTTAAGGTGCGCGCACGATAAACTTTAATATTTGCGGCGGCGGGTGGGTTTCAAACTTTAGAAAATGGTGTAATGTGTTTGGCGCGTTGGTTATTTAATAATCAACTATTAATAAATTCCAAAAATGAAATGCGCGGGGGTTTGTGAATGCATTTGATGGGGGGGTGTTGGAGAGGTAAATCCCCTCTACGGATAGAGGCGATCCCTACTAGCCCAAAAGGGGTCTAGCAACAATCAGTCAATGCTACTCTGCAAGTTCCTAGTTGTAATTAACAAGTGGGTAAAGAACACCTACTTGGATTCCAACGCTTTGTTTGAAGAAGAGATGGTCCTCTCGCTCCTTCGCTCCAGCCGATCACAATCCTCCACTATCTTCGCGGGCGGACACCTGCACAAGCAAAGAGAGAACAAACACAAGCGTAAAATCTACTAAAAACAACTATACATCAGTCAGGAAAGATGTAATTCACATTGATCATTCACAAGACAAATGGGAATGGAACCATAACAGTAGTCATCTATCTTTATTAATCAGAAATAGAGTAAGGTACAACCAAAGTCCTGACGCTGAGTCCTTCTCTAGAGGGTCCAGCCAGCATGTCTCATCAGCGTTCACCTTTGAAGTAGATCTCCCAAGTCAAAGAGGTCTCTCTCTCACATACAAGGCAACAAACTCATAACCTTCCTCAAGCTCTATAACAATCCTCACACAACACACCAAATGCCTACAAAAAGCAGCACTAATGCACTAAGAATTCCCCTATGTCAAAGTCTATATGTTCCAAACTAGTTGCTCATGGCAATGGTGGAGGCTTATATAGGAGGAGGAGTCCCCATGAATAGTGAAAAGATGAGCTTTCCCCCAAGAAAAGTGGGTGACCAGGCAAACAGACATGCCAGAGAAAGGATGGAGACCTTTACAAAGCTAACAGCCAAGTCTGGAGTCATCTGGAAGGCTGGTTGTTAGAACAAACTCGCCTAAACAGGATCAGCGCGGGTGCAAAACTGGGCTGGCGCGCTGGCATCGCAACTCAATTACTTAAGAGGTCCGGTCAGCGCGAACTGATACAAGCGGAGGGCGTGCTGTTTATGAAATTCGACCAGCGTGGAAAGCCCATGTGCTTCCGCGCTGGCAGCACACCAGTTACATTATCATCCGCCAGTCAGCGCGTTTATTTTAGGAACAGTCGCAATGATCCAATAAACTTAGGCAAAGAGGGTGTTTTGGCCATTTCAGAGAGCATGAGCATGGTGGATGTGATTTTATGACACAGTAAAGAGACTGACAAGGTGACAGTGACATTTTACTGTGTAACAGATGCCCCCTAAAGCATGAAGCCCGAGAGAGTGGGAGGGTTGAAATGCTTTACAAGACTGCTGGACCGGAACACCACCAGGAAGAACCTGCAGGCAGATACAACTGATATTTCAATTACATGTAGTCGAGGCATGGGCGCATCCATCCAAAAGACATATGAAGAAGGTCTGTGGTATGGACGCAACCACCCAGCTGAAGAAACCATAATGATAAGAGGTATGGTCACAGCAATCCTAAAAGACTCAGGCATGGTCGCAGCCATCCATCAATGAGTCATGTAATGATGATCCACAAAATTGCAACCTGGCCCACAATGAACTAGAACCAGGGTCTTGCGCTCCATCCAAACCCGAACAAAGTACAAGTTCAAACATGTGAATATGGGAGTCGAGGTCGAACATGCTTGAACATCGTCTGATTACCAACCAACGATGAAAGTTGTTAACAGACGCGAGAGGGGCCACCAATGATGATGATGGTCCTCAAGGTACTATAGGTACAATCCACGGTGTGTGAATGAATGAGCCCTTGTCGAACACGCGTAGATTCATCCGATCGGAGGCCAGTGATGAAAACCTCACGTCAAATACGAAGAACCTGCCATTGAGGCATGCAGGCTCCAAGGTACCTGAAGGGAGTCTCTAGGTCACTCCTGGATAATGAGCTGAAGTCGATAGGAAGTGATCTTTATCGAAGGTGGGCCATAATGTTTCCCACATCATCGACACAAGACGGGAAGAGAAAATTTGTTTTGTGTGAAATATCAGAGGGAGGTTATACTTGCAGAGGCCAACTTCTCCTGAACATATCGACGACACAATGACAGATTTGGCAGTATTTGGGGGTCAAATGATCAGATGTCGTAATGAAAGGACGATGAGCAGATGAATGGCCAAATAGGATAACCAAAACCCATGGAGGCAAAAGTGAAGCGAGATGAGATGTCCCCACCCAGACACGAATGCAAACAGTGCCATGTTCAAGAGCGACATACTGCCGATGACGACGATTACGATTCCTTTATTTCCCCCACCATTTCTGGCGAGTACCCCGATTATTTTTGGATGACAAGCTTGACGGGGATAGCATATGCTTGGAGAGCGTCATTCCGACGGAGCCCGATGTCATTCAGTTTTAACGAGTCTGACAAAGGAAGAACTTGGCATCTTTTCATGTTTAGAGAGTTTAAAAAGACAGTTGAAAAGGAAACTCCAGGGGGGTGCTTTCTCGTAAAGTTGTGTCTCTCGAGCCTGAAAAAGTGTAAAACGATGCTCGAAAGAACCGCCCGATCATTACGACCGAGGAGTACTTTTCATAAGTAGTAGCTTTGACCCGAAAAAGTAAAAAAGCGGTCAGAAGCACGTCGTTTTAGAACCAATAACGGGTGCGAAACGACAAACACCCGGCAATCTTTGTTATTTTGAACAGTCGAAAAAGAGATTTAAAATGACCGCCTCTCGTTCCTTTAGACGAGCTGAGAGGGGGCTCGGCAATATTTCCTTGTATTATGTCGGAAAAGAGCTTAACGACGACATATTTTGGATCAAGTGTATACGAATCCGCTGTGACTTTGCCGGTTTCGAAGACCTGCACAAGAAAATACCCGCGTAAACCTGTTCGATATGTCGAAAATCATAATAAAACATTCACTAAAACATAATTAATCACATCCGGATGAATTTATGGCAAAAATATAGCAAAAACCCACATTCATAAGGACTTATAGTCAAATTTAGGAGTTTTTACTATAAATGGAAGGTTTGTAAAAATCATTTTTACCATTTTACCATTGGAGCTCTGAAGAACGTTGAAATACTACAAAGTTGACGGAGCTGATTCTTCCTCATCCGGACGCCGATTTCCCGACCGTCGATTCCAGGTAGGTCCCTCTTGCCCTGCGCTCTATTTTGGTTATATTTTTATGCAAATCCACCGTGGGATTTGGCTATTTGGCCAAATTTCTTGAATTTTGGTGCGCTCTCGGTCAGCGCGGATTTCCCTATCGGGTCCGCACTGATCGGGTTTCCCAACATACACCACTTTCTGGGTCAGCGCGGAAAACCCGTGTCCTTCCGCGCTGACCCAGAGAAAAATACATTGGCGGCCATTTCCAGCGCGGCTGTTTTAGAAACAGTCGCGCTGGCGCCGTGACATTTGAATTTTTAAAATTTAATTGCCAATTCTCAAATGCAGGCCTCCTAATGACTTCTGGGTGATCTTGCAGGGCAAAATGGCTTTCACATGGTAAGAGAGAGACCATGATAATGCCGATATAACTGCATTTGCCGACGCCGGATGCCGCAATGCAATGTGGGCATGCGGTTTGATGAAATTCTTCCTCACTTCGTGGTTGAGAGCTCAGCCGGACTTGTTGGAGTTACTGATCAGAGCGTGGAACCCAGTAGATGGGAAATTCACCATCCGGGGTCGAGACATCGAGTTCGACTCCACCGATATCTATTTTTTGACTGGGTTGTCTCGCCGAGGCACAATGCCCATTCTGGAGGGGCAGCGTCCTAGCGGCGAGACGCTGGATCAGCTGATGGCTCGTGTTTGCCCACAGGCGGTCAAACACGGAGCGGGAAGGTCAGCATCCCATCAGTAGGCGTCGGTGAACATGCCGACATAGTGCTCTGCACTATACTCTTTCTGGTGACGCTAGCAGCAGGTAGCCTGGCGAACCACGAGGCCTCAAAGGCCAACCTTTTACTTGCTCTGGACTACTTACAGCCCACGATTTTCAACTGGGCGGCTGCTGTGACTAACAGCATGAAGAGACAACTGAACAACTGTCGACGTGGGGAGTCGAAACAGTTCGGTTATGGGTCTCTTCTGCTTCCACTCATGTTCGAGCGGGTGCCAGCCCTTCGGCTGCAAACCATGGTATTGGACCCGCCACGCAACGCACGGTAGACGAGGGCCACCAAGTGGTCTCGGGTCATGCCTCGCGGAGGTGGTGGGTGTTCAGTGTCGTGGGGCCTTTGCTTCCGAGAGTGGCTAGAGTGCCAGGTCATCTTCATCGAGGACTGGCCGTATGCTGGTATCGACTTCCGTGGTGACCCAGATATGCCGCTGCCTGCGGGAGAGCAGTGGGATGATGGAGGTACAACACTTGATCTTTTTCATTTTCATTTATATGATGTTTTTGTATTTTTCATGTACATGTCTTAATAAATGCTCATGATGTGCAGATGTAGGACCCGTGAGACCCCTCGGCCTAGCACCAGAGGCACGGAGGGCAGAGCAAGGCGCTGGCGCCTTGGCCTTGGCTCCTGCAGGAGGGGACCAGGCAGAGACCACGATCCACAACTTGGAGGGGTTACTAGCAGGAGTCCCAGACTATCAGGGGATCGAGGAGGTCCCCTTGGCTGCACAGATCCACACAGTGGGTGTAGAACCCAGGATGCACCGCCTATTGAGGCGGGTGGCACGAGCGGTGGCATGCTACAGAGAGCATAACCCACCACAGTAGATGCCTAGGTTTCATTTCCGCTGTTGTTTTGAGAGACATACGTCTCAGATGTACTGAGAACGTTTGGATTCATGAGACATATACACTTATTTTTTGAGCGCCTTAGTGCGCCACACGATATATATATATACATACATGGTGTTTTTATTGTATCTTATGCTTCTTTATGTTTATGAATTTACATGTTTCGCAAATGTCTGTCCAATACATAGTTAGCTAATGCATCAGTTACAGCATTAAGTCTTCTTGGAATGTGATGATAAGTAATATAATCAAAATCTCTTTCCAATAACTTAACACGTAAATACAACCTTAATATGCGATGGTCTCTGACGGAATATTGTCCATTGAGTTGGTGAACTACAAGTTGTGAATCCAATTTTACAACCAATGAGCGTATTCCGAGGTTAATCGCCTCGGCTAGTAATTCAATTACAGCACTATATTCAGCTACATTGTTCGTTGTGCAACCTAGAAACACACCTTGAATGTCTACCAACTCACCATGAGGATCGTAGATCACCCATGCCGCAGACGACAGATTGCGAGTGCTGCGGGAAGCACCATCAGTGAAACCAACGTAAGGTGATCCAGACA
>APFE030449310.1:7231-20287 GCA_000404065.3 Pinus taeda | reverse complement strand
AAATAAATCATATGCATAAACTCATAAACAATCAAGCCAATTGACACACATATCCAGGTTGACATCAATGTGAACCATCAAACACTGCAACACAACACCTACATCACCAATGCACTTGAAACACAACCTCAATGCCAACAATCTCCCCCTTTGGCATTGGTGACAACCTTAACTGAACCATCCATTTAACATTTTCCTCCTCATCACTCCCCCTTTTAAATTAATGGAAAAAGTGTTAAACTCATCAATGGCGTCATAATTGAATAATAAGTAACTCCCCCTAGACACTCGCTCCTCATAGCAACATAAAACAATAGCAATATCTCATGAAGCAACAATATATCTCCATATCCATAAACATCAACAATAGTAGCATCCTATGCAACAAAATACCATATGCAGCAACAACATCCTCCAGTAGTAACTAGGCATACGCCCACTGGACATTAGTTGGGTTTCAACAAGTAGCAACAAATGGATGTATCCAAGTAGCAGCAAAACTCAATCAACAACTCCAACCACATCGACGTCACTCTCCAATCAAATCAACTGAAACATACTCATGACCATCAACATCAACAATAATATAACATGAGAAATAATACATCATAAGCGCTCACAAAAGTAGCATATCATGAGCAACAACAACAACAACAACAATTTTGTAAAATACTCTCCCCAAAATAGTAGCAACATGTAATAAGCCTGAACAACATTGTACCATGATAAGGAGCACTTTTTCCATTAACATCACCTATAGAAACACCATCTTCCCAAGTAAAAATAACACCATAACAAATCATCCAACATGTAAGAGATATGCTCCCCCTGAGCATCATCAACCTGTAGTCAATGCTTTCGTGTTGAAGACTTTTACCTCATGGACCAATAGACTAACTCTTGACCAAGGGACTTGACCAATGGAGTACTAGGTTATGCAATGCACATGATTTACATATGACTCTTGTTATCACCAAACACTGACATCATAGACTCAACATCCCTAAATAAAAAAAATCATTACCATGACCAATAAAATATTGCAAGACTTCATAGGCATAATACATGGTTGCAAATGAAAGTATACAATTGTGACAATGACATTTGAGCCCACATATGGCTGAAATATCCCCCATTCTCCAAATAATAGTTGAACTCTAGACATCTAGAACCACTAATAAACATGCTAAATACATAAATATTGATCAAGAGCATCTCATCAACTAGCCAAATACTAAGGTATTTGACTTTGTACGAAAAAATGTCCTCTCATCAAATCACTCTCACTCAACAATACGTTGGACCCTATATAATGTATGGAAATAAAGATCAACTTACAAGAGAATACATATCTATTGTGTTCATTTATCGCCCATGATATTTTTATAAGAATCTAGAACAAGTGACAAATGTTACAAGCCACTAATATGGTTAGGAGAAAAATGAAAATTATACAATTGGAAGACCTTGACAATGAAAATTTGTTAGCCTTCTTCACCAAATTCCTTGTGAATAGCTCATGAACTTCTAAATTGTGCTTGATAACAGTTGGTCTCTACCTTGTAAGGACTTTGTCAAAATCTACCTTTGAAATTAGCGGGGGGGGGGGAATCTTTGAAGCTAAACCCTTAACTGCAAGTTCCTACATAGTGGTTTTCATAGCCCTAGGTTGTCGATGACCACATGGCATCCACATCTCCCCGTCTTTGGTAGAAACTTTGTTCAAGAACATTTCATATTGAGTCTTACGTACAGGTTCAGATCATACATCTTTCATACAAACAAAAATATCAGACCTAGAGAAACCATTTGTTCGTCATGCTAGAGCATCAAATTCACCCTCTATCAAGTTGTTAGGTGTTTCACCTAGGTGAACCTTGAACATATGTTTCCTTGCCTTCATATTAGTTAGACGAATATAGATTCGTTTGTCTAAATACCTCCTGATAACCCGATCCAGAGAATAAGGAGAATTTGTAGCCACCAATACAAGAACTTTATGATCATTTCTTCCTACACCCTGCATTTTTACTAAAATTTCTATCTTTATTCATTGAGAAGATTAACTCTCATTACCTTCTCCACATTTCCCACATAAGGAATCCATTTCATCAATAAATATGTTTGATGGAGCACAGTCCCGGGGCATTTCAAATAGATTAGAAACAAGATTCTCACTTTCACCAGCTACCTTTGATTTCATTATACGTGTGTTCAATGCAACAAATCCATCAAAATTTAGAGCACACAAATGGACTAATGATGCCGTCTTATTGTTGGTCATGTACAATGAATCACACATCACATGTAGGGAAAAAATCATTTGGTTATGGTCATCCCTCGTGTAACACTTTGATCCTCAATTTTCTCTCTGCACTAAGTTGCACCCTCTGCTCTATACATAGGAATCCAATTTGGTGAATGTTATATTACATTATAGGTGAATTCATCCCACAAGCGCACTGCATTCACAAGCTACAAATGATCTCACCCATAATCTATCAACAATATCACGCATAAGCACTCTACATGTAATCACTGTTTAGTCCACAACAAAGGAGATTTAATCAAAGCATCAATTGACCACAGATAAATTGGGACAGGTTGTACAACTTCATTAGTATATTTTAAACAGATTATCATGTTCAATCTAAGTTATCAACTCCATATGCCTTCAATGCATTAAACCTTTGCGACAAACACTTCACAAGTCATATACATTGTCCCCACACCATTTCATACGGTACGTGCTTTGTTTTATCAAGAGCTTAAGTATTCAATCTCTACAAATAAAAATATCACTTCATTTGGCCTGTTAGACATTCAACACTGAGTTCAACTATTATCCATGCATATCAATAACTCAACATGTTGCTTGGCCAATGCATCATAGCTCAAAATATCTCTGTCCCTAATGCATTTGTCAAAGAAATTCATAAGCCAAGGCCAAAAACAAGGCTCAACGCATATCATTCAATTGTACAGGATTGTCGTAGCCAAGAATGTCCTTTTTTTCTGAAGATTTAATGGCATTGCTCTATATTAAGAATATAACTCCTTGCGTTCGACCTGATGATGTTGTTTCAGATTTTAAGTTTTTACTTACACTTTTTATGCCTCCTCCCATCGGTGGTCTCAAAAATGAACTCGGTAGAAAATATATTAGCAAGCTTGGCACCATACCCATTCCTTCCACTAGTGGTATTGTCTTAGAAACATCATAATTATTATCATTCTTGTGCATACAAAATGTTTTTCTGCAGACTTTTGGGTGCATAAAAACTCAAAGGCATAGACCAATACAAAAACAAATTCCCCAAAAGAAATTCAAAGTCATTAAGCTCTTCAATTGGATCAATAACATCATGAGGAAAACCCAATGATAAATCAACATAACTCTATTCTTGTTGAGATAGCGTTTGACTCAAAACCTCCTTGATCCAAGTGCCAACAAATACTAGATAGTCATGCCTCATAATCTACTAATAGTTAATGCATTCATACTTTGAGGACCAATTCAATTTGAAAAGATCAATAACCACCAAATCGACTTGATTAAAGAAATAAATAAATAAAAAGTTCAATGCCATTATAAGTTTGGGTAAACACGCCAAAACATTAACCATTATGGCATTACTCCATAACTATTCCAACGATATCGAGCCGCTATTCATTCCTTACTTAGACCAAATTGTTTTGTGGGAAAACCAAATCAAATCACCAATGGCCAAATCGACTTAAAACAATGTGGACCAAATCAACAACTCATCTAAGGCATGATCGACCACATCGTTGATCACTAATGACTCTTGGACTACTTGAATCATTTCTCACATGCAAGCTGCATGACATGGGCATTAAGAGTCGCAACAACAGATGATAATATTATATCTATGCTACAAATTTTCTCAAAATCATCTCCCTTTCCTTCTTGTTCTACCATTCTTGTTGAAATCGCTTTTATCCAAATTCAAGATGCAACAATATAATTCCAAAAACCTGAAATGCACAAATATTTGAGTGTAGCTCGAAGGCATAATTGAGTTCATTGTTGGATGCATGTGTTGTTGCCATTTCTTTGTATTTTTTGACCCTTAATGGTTGTCACTCTTCTGCTCTTCGATGCTTTGTGATGATATATCGAAAGTGCCGAGTTTTTCTTGCTCATAAAAAGGTCAAATGGCCTAAAACTCCTTAATCCCTAGCGATGACCATACCCAAAAACAAACTTAAACAATAAGCTAAAACCCCTTTAGTAGACAACGAAAGACTGCCTCAAAAACCCATAGAATACAATCACAGAAGTATGAATTTTAGGCATAAAAAAATTCAACCTACACCAAATGTTAAGTTTGAAGCCAAATTCACACAGTATTCTAGATCCTTCTAGTTCAAATCTTTCTAGATCTCCAGGATTCTAGATCTTTCTACAACGCCATTCATTTCTAGATCATTCTAGATCTCCCTTTGAATCACATACAGGATTCTAGATCCTTCTTCTGCCTCTATAAATTTGTAATTTCTCTGGCCAAAGAAAGCAAGCCAAGGCCCAAGCCTGTTATGTAATGCAAAGTGATTTTTGTTCTCCAGTGATTGTTTTATCTATTCCGTTGTTTCTGACTAAGTAATCTTATTGTTTCTCCATTTGTCTGTCTCTGTGAATTATTCTCTGCTATTGTTGTCTAAGTCTCTGAGTATAAATCTGCTATGTGTTATGTATGCTCTGATCTAACAACTGGTATCGGAGCCAGAGGTGTCGAGTTCGAAACACACTACGCTCGCGTTGGGGGGGTGGGAGATTGTTGGCTCCCCATTAATGGTGGTGTAGAAGGTCAATGCTCCCTGTGTGTTTCGTGGCATGTGCTTAAATCTAGAAATGTGTCTATTTACTAACACCTGCGGGTTTTGGTGTAACGACAATCGTGACTCCAACAAGTGGTATCAGAGCTAAGTTCAAATATCCACAGTGAAAACCGCTTAGTGCCATCCCCTTGCTCTGGCAGCGTTCGTTAAAACGTTGGTTGTTATCCCTGGATCTTTCCAGGAAATAGTTGAGGAATGGTGGAACTAAAAGACAGTTGCTGCAAGAAAAACAAGGTCATGGATCTATGTTGAAACATGTTGCTGGAGTTTGAAACGTGGAGATCCGTGGAGTTTGGAGTTGAAACATGGTGTTCATAAGTTTTTTTTTTACATCAAGCTTGCATGTATACGTCAAGTTTTTTTTTCTCAAACCAACATATGTATGTGTGAAATGTGAAAAGGTTAAAACATTATATATGTTTTTATATTTATTATGAAACATATATAATTATATGTTGGAATCTTTAAAAGTGTATTTTTAAAAGGAGCAGGAATTTTGAAAAGGGCATTTTAAAAGGAGAAAGAGTAATAATTAAAGTTTTATTTTTAAGTGGAGTTTTTGTGTTTTGGGGCGTGAATTTGATTGAAAATGGAGACAACAGTTACAGATATGGAGAAGTTGAGCGGGGCTAATTTTTCCCTATGGAAATCACAAATGGAGGATATACTGATTTTAAAGGATCAGTATTTTCCGATTGAGGGCACAACAAAGAAACCCTCATCGATGACAAATGAAGAGTGGAATAAGCGAGATAGAAAGGCGATTGCAACAACCCACCAATATTTAGCAAAGAATGTTTATTTCAATGTGTCCAGAGAAAAGACGGCTGAAGGATTATGGAAGAAGCTCCATGATCTATATGAGAAGAATACAACATTAAACAAAGTGTTCTTGATGAAGAAGCTTTATAATCTCAAAATGAAGGAGGGTGCTTCAGTTGTTGAGCACTTGAATGCATTTAATATTATTACTAATCAGCTTGCCTTTGTTAAAATCATTTTAGATGATGAAATTAGAGCAATTTTGCTAATGTGTTCTATGCCAGACAACTGGGAAAATTTAATTGTAGCTATGAGCACTTCAATAACTATAGGGACCTTGAAGTTTGATGATGTCAACAATAGTTTAATGAATGAGGAGCTGCGACGCAAGTCAATTACGGAAAACCAGGGAGAAGAGGCTTTAGCTCTAGCTGATCGTGGTAGGAGAATGGATCGAGGCCGGCAAGGGCGATCAAGATCGAGAGGCCGATAAAAATTAAGGAGAGGAAGGATCATCTGCTTTCATTGTGGCAAACCCAAGCACATGAGGAAAGAATGTCGATTCTAGAAGAAAGGACAAAAGGATTAGAGGCCGTCTAGTACAAATCACAAGTCATCTAGCAGAAATGAAGGGGAGACTACTATTGTAGCCACAGATGGTGATGTGTTTTTTACTGTTTCAGTAGAGGATGCATGTGTATATACATCTAGCAGTATCTTTGATTGGATCCTTGACTCTAGGGCATCTCACCGTGTAACCCCAAGCAAAGAGAGTTTTGTTTCATATAATCTTGATGATTATGGTAGAGTGCATTTGGGGAATAATCATTTTTGCAGTATTGTTGGAGTGGGAGATGTCCAGATCAAAATGAAAGATGGACAAGTTATATTGTTGAAACAGGTCAGGCATGTAACAAAAATGTGCATGAGTTTAATCTCTATGGGATGACTGGATGATGAAAGCTATTCAACAAGCTTTGGAAAAGGAGGCTGGAAAATTAGCAAAGGTGCATTGGTTGTGGCCAAAGGACCCAAGACAGGAACATTATACACTTTGAAGACACTGATAAGAAAATCAGATTTGGCTGCTGTCACAAAAGAAGGAAATTCAGCAGATCTGTGGCATAAGCCTTGGGTCCCATGAGCAAGAAGGGCTTAAAAATCCTTGTTGGTAAAAATTTATTGCCAAGTTTGAAATCCTACAATCTTGATCTTTGTGAGCATTGTATATATGGTAGACAAATAAGGGTTTCATTCCTTAGAGATGGCCATGACAGAAAGAAAAATGTATTAGAATTGGTACACTCGGATGTGTTTGGGCTTGTTAACATCAAATCATTAGGAGGAGCATCATATTATGTAACATTTATAGATGATGCATCTAGGAAATTTTGGGCATATCCTATGAAAAATAAAAGTGAAGTGTTTGGAATATTTCAAAAATTCCATGTTGTTGTTGAAAGAGAGACTAACAAATTGTTGAAGTGTTTAAGAATAGATAATGGTGGAGAATATTGCTCAAATGCATTTAAGGAATATTCTAACAGGTTTGGCATAAAGCATGAGAAGACTGTGCCTGGTACTCCTCAACAAAATGGTGTCGCAGAAAGGATGAATCACACCATTATGGAAAAGGTGCGAAATATGTTGTCCAATTCCGATTTGGAGAAGAATTTTTGGGCTGAAGCAGTCAGGATCGCTTGCTACCTAATAAATAGATCTCCAACTATAGCCTTGGATTGCAGTATGCTTGAAGAAGTTTGGACTGGTAAGAATTTGAATTATTCTCACTTGAAAATATTTGGGTGTGAAGCATTCGTACATATTCCCAAAGAAAATAGAACTAAGCTAGATGATAAATCTATGAAATGCATTTTTTTGGGATTTGTGGATGAAGATATTGGTTATCGTCTATGGGATCCAGTCAAACATAAAATTATTAGAAGCAGGGATGATATATTTAATGAGTCAGAAATGTTCAAGAGGACTGTAGGTGAGTTGGAGGTCAAGAAAGTTATTGATAGGTTTGAAGAGCAGCAGGAAAACATACCACCAATACAAGAAAATGAACAACAAATTCAAGAGCATGAAGAACAAGAAGTGGAAAATAATGAACAAGAAGAAGAAGGAATCTTGCAAGAACCTTTACAGGAGATTCAACCTGATAATGCACCACCACAGTTGGTTCGCAGATCTTCTAGGCCTCATAAGACTTCACAAAGGTATCCTCCTTCAAACTATATTTTGTTGACTAATGGAGGTGAACCTAATTGTTTTCAAGAAGCTTGTAAAGTCGAGCACAATAAAGAATGGAAGAAGAAATGAACTCTTTGCAAGAAAATAAAACTTGGGAGTTGGTAAACCTCCCAAAAGGTAGAAAGGCTCTACAAAACAAATGGGTGTACATGATTAAGCATGAAGGTGACGAAAAGAAGGAGAGGTATAAAACAAGACTGGTGGTGAAAGGTTTTGCCCAAAAACAAGGTATGGACTTCACTGAAATTTTCTCACCTGTTGTTAAAATTTCATCCATTAGAGTCATTCTTGGTCTAGTTGCTACTTTAGACCTAGAATGTGAACAATTAGATGTAAAAACTGCTTTCCTTCATGGTGAATTGGAGGAAAAAATTTATATGGAGCAGCCATAAGGCTTCATAGAAAAAGGCAAAGAAGGCCTTGTTTGTAGGTTGAAGAAGAGTCTCTATGGGTTGAAACAGGCACCTACGACAATGGTACAAGAAATTTGATTATTCATGTTGGAACATGGTTTTCAGAGTTGGAAGCTGACCATTGTGTCTTATCAGAAGGTATGATCAGGAAAGTATAATCATATTATTGTTATAAGTGGATGACATGTTGATTGTTGGGCATGATAAGAATAAGATCAATAGGTTGAAGAAATATTTGGGTAGCAAATTTGCAATGAAGGATTTGAGACCAGCACAACATATATTGGGCATGCGGATTATGCGTGATAGGAAAAACAAAAGGTTGTGGTTTTCACAAGAAAAATATATCAAGAAGGTGCTTGAAAAATTTAATATGAAGGATGCCAAGCCAGTTGGTACACCCCTTGCAACCCACTTCAAGCTGAGTACTGAATTATGTCCTAGTAATGACAAAGAGAAAGAAGAGATGAGCAGAATTCCTTATGCTTCAGCAGTTGGCAGTTTAATGTATGCCATGGTATGCACACGACCAGACATTGCATATTCAGTGGGAGTAGTGAGTAGGTTCCTTACCAATCCAAACAAACAACATTGGCAAGCAGTAAAATGGATTTTAAGACATCTCAAGGGTACTAGTAATTATTGTTTATGTTTTGGTCATGATGAGACTGTGCTTGAAGGATTTACAGATGCAGATATGGCTGGAGATATGGATACCAGAAAGTCCACTACAGGTTATTTGTATACATTTGCAGGTGCAACAATATCTTGGCTGTCAAGGCTACAAAGAATAGTAGCCCTCTCTACAACAGAAGCAGAGTGCATAGCTACAACAGAAGCATGTAAAGAGATGTTGTGGATGCAACGATTCCTAGGAGAGATAGGAATAAAGCAGGACAAGTATGTGTTATATTGTGATAGTCAGAGTGCCATTCACTTGGTGAAAAACCCAACATTTCATTCAAAAACCAAGCACATTGACTTAAAGTACCATTGGATCCGGCATGTGTTGGAGGAAGAACAATTATCCTTGGAAAAGATCCATACAAATAGGAACCCTGCTGATATTCTCACTAAGATTCTACCACGAAATAAACATGAGTTATGTAGAGGCATGGTAGGACTCAGTGTGACTTGATGACTCTTATTTGGCTTCAAGTGGGAGAATGTTAAGCGTGAAGCCAAATTCACGTAGTATTCTAGATCCTTCTAGATTAGATCTTGTTGGTTCCCCATTAATGGCGGTGTAGAAGGTCAACGCTCCCCGTGTGTTCCATGGCATGTGCTTAAATCTAGCGATGTGTTTGTTTACTAACACCTACGGGTTTTGGTGTAACGACAATCGTGACTCCAACACCAAAGGTCTTCAATTTTTTTTGGTCGCAGAAAATAATTAACATCATATCAACATGCGATACCCATTAGTGACTTTCTCAATTTTTTGTAGGTACACACCATTTAAACATTGTTTTTGTAGGTGAATTTTGGACCTATATGGTAAACATCAGCTCATGCAATCAGATTCAAATTCCATTTGAAAACTACTCAAAAATAAAACATACACTAGATGTTGAAGAAACTTTCTTTTCCTTTTTGAGGAGCTACCTCAAGATAATGAACTTTATTCTTCATTATCTCCCCGAGGCTAAGCTAACCTCAAATATATTTTTGGTATTTCTTTCTCCAGACCCTGTATGTACTGCTTCTTGGTCTGAATCATCTTCTGGTTTATTTTTCCTCCTCCATATTCTTTTATGGTGACTAGATCCATTAAATCCTATAGGAATTAGGAAATATTTGGATGTATGCTAACCTAATTTATCACAAATATAACATCTAATATTCCCAAGAAACAACAGAAAGTGTCCAAATCCTTTACTAATTTGCTTTCTACTTCTTATGCAGTGAACCTTGCAATCAACAGATTTATGCCTGAAACCATTACAAGAGTAACAATTCCCATAAAAGAAAATTTTGTACCCTAAAATCGATGGGGTTGTTTGAGAATTCAACTGCTTCTTTAGCCACTAATTTTGATGGCAATTTCCTTCATTACTATTGGAAGTTTCTTCTTTGGGTTTCTCAATAGCTACCTAATTTTTTCTTATAAAATGCAATCTCCTCTCTTCTAATTCTGCCTCAATTTTGTTTCATTTGTTGATCTGATATGATCTTTAAGCATATTTTCAGCCTCATCTTCAATCTTCCTTGTGTTCTCCAACTAGGTTTTTAGATCAGAAATTTCATTCTTGGAAACATATATTTCTCCTCAAGAACCGGCTACAATTTCTTCATATCTGTATTTTCTAAAATGAGTTTCTCAATTATCCTTGCTTGAGCTTTATTTTTAGCCTCAAGGGTCATTAATCTTCTCAACTCTTCATCTTCAGATTCCTGTAATGGAAATGCACCTTCCTCACTTCTTGAGGAATCAACTTCAAAACTCTGATTATCATCTTCTTCAGTGATCCCAAAATCATCATCACTAGAATGGCAAGGAAAATGTCCATGACTGAAAATATTATTTTCCATATCTTTTACCAGCAGAAGAGTTTCTCCATATTTTGCAACATTCTTGACTTGTTTGTTGCCCTTTTTCTTCTTTGATTGTCTCCTCTTGTTCTTGGCCATAATGCCATGATCTTCTCTCAAGCGATCAAGCTTTACTGAGAGAACCTCGCTCTGATACCAATTTTTTGAATAATATCACTACTCAGGTGTTATAGCTCCAAATCTCACTATTATGGTTTGTGATGCTGCACTCATGGCCTAGGGCAACCCCTCCTTCTAGACCTAGTCCAAAATCTAAAAAACAGTGTTTTATTCCCTGTACGCGACATTGCCCTGAGTTAAACGCGTGTATACGCGGGTTCATATATACCCAACCCGCGTATATGTATTAAAACACTTAAGAAAATATAAAACTCCTTATTTTCGGGCGGAGATCGCGGGTTTTACCTGTTGATCACCTGTTAGTTCCCATGGCCTCAACTATTCCCAACCAATTCCTAACTAAAAAACTACTTTGGAATTGGTATAAAAATACATCAAAGGGAAGGCCTAAGGGAGGAGAGAAGAGAGAGAAAGGTTACTATACTAAGATTTTCCCCCTAATCAGGTCTGAAGACCCTTTTGCCTTCTGCACTTCCCCCATTTGTACAGGAAACCCTTGTTTCCTTGTGATTTGATGTTCATCCCTTAGTTATGGCATCATGGAGTGAGTCTTGGAAGGAGATATGCTAGAGGCTTGAGGCGGGATGGATCCAGAAGGAGGCTGAGCTTGGAGCCTGCAAAGGTTTCTCAAGTGATATTACTCTTTTTGTACTTTCTATTTGTCTTTAATAAAGAAACACGTCTTGATTCCCGATATGCTTCTTCTTTATGTTTATGATGTTCATGTTTGAATTTCATGTATGAATGGATGTTTAAAAGTTTATAACTAACTTCCTTCTTGAATAACATAAAGATGATTTTTGTATAAATCTTTGTCCATATATTGCTGCATTCGTTGGAATTGTTGGTTTTGCAGGGCAAAGGAGCAAAAGGTACGTGAAGACGGGTTTGGACCCTTGACGAACTACCCGAACATAGGACCTGAGGTACGTCCTTCTTACTTTAGAATTAGCTTTTGCTAGCATAATGGCTGTGTGTGTGCATGTTTCTTTGTTTAGACAACTTTCAGTCTGCTAGGGTTCCACCCAAGAGCCTTAGGGGATAAAATCCCTCAACAGAACTGGCGACTCCACTGGGGAACAACACTCTTGTTGTTCCTAGTTGGGCGTTTGTCAAGCCTATCAGGGCTCAGTAGCTTGCTAGTTTATTGTTATTGTCTATTCTGTTTCTAACTTCTGAGTTTTACCAGTTTCTTGAGTCTCTTTTTTATTTTTTCCTAAAATATTATATACACGCTGTTTTGTTTACTTACAGAAGCGTATAAACGCTTGTTGTTTGAAGTGAACCCACATATATGCAGGTTTCCTCAGAAACAGTCGCGTATACACATAGTCTGCACTGAATATAGTCGCGTATACCTGGCAACTTTCAGGATTTATAAACCTTTTTGTCTCTGGAGTGTGTCTGGTGCTTTCAGTCAGTTTTAAATAGTCATTTTTGTCAGTATCAGTTCTATGTTTTACAGCGAGCATCCTTACTCCGATTTCTCTCTAATTATAAGGAGTTGTGGTCTTGTTTTGTGTTTGCAAGTGTCATCATATTTTTTCTTTAAACACGCAAGATTTCTTCATTGGAATCTTGGTTTCCCTGAGTGATCAGAGCAGAAAGATTGTTATCAATCTTTGTGTTCAACTTTGCTTCTTGGTGACTTTTTGTTTGCTTAACGAAATCGATTTTTATGACCATTTACTTCTTTGTTTCATCAAAGTTGTCATTTTGATACTTTCTTGAAACCATCTTTTTGATCTTTTTTGGTCTTGGTTACCAAAGCTTTCCTTGCTGCCTTCGATTATCAAAAAACCCCTTTTGAGCACATTTTTTTTTTGTTGAGTTTTCATTCTTTGTTGGGTGTCAACTTACAAAAGGTGTTTCTTGCTTGTCATTGCAATCCTGAAGTGTTAGTTTTTGTTAAGAGCGTTTTCAAAAAGACCTTTTTGTAGCTACTTTTAAGTGCACTTTTTGAAAAGTTTTAGTTTTGCTTTCTTGAATTTGCTTTTCATTTAGTTTCCTTTTGCTGAATGAAAGTGTTTTCTGTTATCTTGAGTTTTGCTTTTAGTATTTAGATGAAATGAATTGTAGTATCTCATAT
>APFE030449302.1:143052-187431 GCA_000404065.3 Pinus taeda | reverse complement strand
TTTATGGCACTTTATGGATATCATCCACCATCCATCACATCACATTTAAGAGAAAATTCTAAGGTTCAAGCAATGGAAGATCACATCGAGCATCAACAACAAGTTCTCCAACTCTTAAACGATAACCTCACCTTGGCACTGAATAGAATGAAACAGCAGGCAGATCAACATCACAATGAAAGAAGTTTTGATGTAGGTGATTGGGTATTCCTACGGCTACAACCATATAAACAAATGTCCCTCAAGCAAGCTAAGAAGGATAACCAATTATCACCAAAGTATTATGGTCCGTAAAAGGTGTTGCAAAAGATAGGTACTATGGCATACAAATTGGAGCTTCCTGCAGCTTCTCGAGTGCACCCATTTTTCCATGTTTCATGCTTAAAGAAGGTTATAGGTGACAAGCTTCCAGTTCAGACAATATTTCCAGAACTTAATGAGAAAGGAAAAATCATATTGGAACCTGAAGCAGTCAAAGAAACAAGAACTCGACAGCTACGAAATAGATCAATTTCAGAGTATCTCATCAAGAGGAAGAACTTACCCGTTGAAGATTCCACATGGGAGGATGAGAATTTTATACAGAAGCATCCAGAACTACTCAAGCATTGAGGACAACACTTTTTTGAAGGAGAGGGGCATGTTAGCCCCCTATAATATTAGTGATCCCCTCATTACTATTGTCGTTGTATCCCTTATTGTTATTATTGTGCCCTTATTGTCCCCATATTGTTATTATTGTGCCCCATAGAATCCCTCTATTGTATTTGTGCCTTTATATTATTATTGTGAGGTCGGCCTGGTTATATTGTGACCTATAGACTCCTATAGATAAAAGGAGTTTTTTCATTTATATCTAAGAATTGGTTCATTTGTGTAATGTAAGGAGGTGCCCACTTGAAGAGGCTTATTTCTAAGGCATTGATCTATCTTTTCTATCTTTTTGTGAGTTGGTTTCATAACATTTATAGATATTAATAGAGCCATTAAAATTTAAAATATAAACTATTTACCACATTATTTCACTTTTTCACCATATTTTTTACTCTCCTTTTAAACTTCCTCTGCCACATTTTTGGGCATATTTGCAATAGGATTTAAGGGTTCATTTCAATAGGAACTATGATTTAGGGTTCACTCCAACATCTCTTATATTGATTTGACATTTAAATGTTTACACTCATTTACATCCATTGCAACTTCTCCCTCATACTACATTGTAGAACTCCTCTAAATGCAATAAAAGAAATGATTTTGATATTGTTTTAGAAAATAATAACAATTTATAATTCTTGATTTTTTCTTCCCTTCATATATTAAAAGTTGATGCAATGTTTGTTTTTGATATGCAACTAGCCTAGATACATCTATCAAGGGTGGAGAGGGATCAAATCTCTCAAGGTGCAAACCTCTTTTTTGAGGGCAAAACTTGAGGAAAGATTTGCGCATCAAGAGATTTTGTCACTCTTAGGGACTAATAAATCCAAAGTTAAATGGATCTAGGTTGGTTTATAATATATATATTGTTATTACATTTTTATTTATCTCTCTCATGATTATAAAATTAAAGAAAAAATCATCTAATATTAAGTCCATCCAATCTTTATTTTCAAAAAATTAATTATAAATTACTATATGTAAATATTACGTATGCAAATATCTTATTCTTATTCATATATATTTAATTAAAAAAATTATAAATCTACATTATTATTTATTTTTTATAAATTAATATATCAAAATTGTAACTTAATATAATGAGTATTTAGTAAAAATTAAATAATGTGGTAAAGAGTTTATATTTTAAATTTTAATGGTTCTATTAAAATTGATAAAACTATTTGAAAACACTAATAACCTAAAAAATACAATATTCTAATTTTTTATTTTTTATTTTGTAATCTTGGCAGAGTTATTATAAACATCCAATATACAAACCCAAACATGCACATAGAGATTGTCTTATCAAATCACTGCATATCAAGGCCTTATGGCAATATTATAAAATTTATTTACATTAAAAATTAAAAAAAAAAAAAAAAAAAAAAAAAAAAAAAAAAAAAAAAAATCATACTCTTGAAAGTTACAATGAAAGCCAAAAGTAAATTGAAACAATAACAAATAAATAGAAAAACAATAAGAATATATTATATATATAATAATGGTTTACTAAATTTTCTTCACATATTGGTAACATTCATCTCATTATCACTTTAAATGCAAACATAGTGATCATTGATGCAAAACCTAATTATGAGCCTAGATGTGTGGTCCAAAAAAATTAAATAACCATTACTTATGATGTATTGCTAAAATTCCATCTATTTTATTCTTGGGTAAAGTGAAACAACACACACAAACTAAACCCATAAAACCATGCCACTAATATGCCCAAAACTGAACCCTAAATTGGATTCCAAATATTCCCAAAAATCTAGGAGATGAAGTTTAAAAGGAGAGTAAAAACAGGCTGAAAAGGTGAAACATTGTGGTAAATAGTTTATTTTAAATTTTAATGACTTTATCAATATCTATAAAATTCTTTGAAAACATTAATAACCTAAACATAATAATATTATAAAATTTTATTTACATTAATAATTAGAAAACCATTCCCACTCTTGAATTTATATTTCAATTTATAATTTTGAAGTTAAATCCTATTCCAAATATGCCAAAAAAAAGATGGGGAGGGAGTTTAAAATGAGAATAAAAACATGTTGAAAAGTGAAAAAGGTGTTAAAAAGTTATATTTATATTTTATTGCTTTATAATATTTATAAAACTCTTTGAAAACATTAAAACCTAAACATAATGATATTATAAAATTATTTTATTTTTAAATTTTTTGCAAGCTATAGGGCATAAGTGAGTCAAGTGCACAAGCATATAAAAAGTAAAAAGAAAAAGTGAAATAATGTGGTAAAGAGTTTATATTTTAAATTTTAATTACTATTAATATCTATAAAACTCTTTGAAAACATTAATGATCTAAACATATTATAAAATCTTATTTAATTTTAATTTTTTTTGCAATGAGCCATAAGCATATAAAAAGATAAAAATGTTTAACCTTAAATTTTCTCCACATATTGGTAACATTCTTCATAGATGGGTAATAATACAATATTAATCATTATCACTTTGAATGCAAACATAATCATCATTGATTCAAAACTTCATTACAAGCCTAGATGGGTGGTTCAAAAAAATTAAATAGCCATTACTTATGTTGCATTATTGAATTTGATCTATTGTGTAAGGTTAAACAAAATACACACAAACTAAACA
Organism: Pinus taeda; assembly: GCA_000404065.3. NCBI lineage: Eukaryota > Viridiplantae > Streptophyta > Pinopsida > Pinales > Pinaceae > Pinus > Pinus taeda. Next base: position 184,140 of record APFE030449302.1, on the reverse strand, counting down.
CAAAATACCATTCCACAAATATGCCCAAAATTGAACCCTAAATCCCATTCCAAATATGCCCAAAGATTTGGGAGAAGAAATCTAAAAGGAGATTAAAAGTATGATGAATAAAAAAATGGTTGATTGCTACTGAACTTTTGTCTATGCAATCCTTTTCTGGCTATGACCTGCAAACTCTGTCCATTCTGCATATCCTTTTGAGCTTGACTTCCATGTTGATACTTTCAACCTAATTTATAGTGCTTCAACAAGTATGATAATAAGAAACAAGTATGATAATTTATTAAAAAAGAATGTTGGGATCCGACCCAAAACTATTTCATTTCTTCAAAATTTCTAATATTCCTTGCAGGTTTGATATTGAACATGAGGCTCAATCCAATCCTTCAAGTGATGACCTCATGCTACGAAAATTTGAGTTCCATTCCAGTTAAAATTTTTCCAAAATACTTCGAAGATCCAAATACATTTACATTCCATTTTCACTACTTTTTTTATTTATTTTTGACAGGCTTATGGTTTTCCTTATAGAAATATCTTTTCCCTTCTTCCCAACTTGAGTTCGACCTTATTTTTTTTTATCTATCTAATGGATCACCCTTCAATGAGTGAGCATTGTTGTCTTTAGTTTTTCCTTATATGTGTGATCTACCTAAGTTAATTTTCTAGCTTTTTACCTTGAATATTAAGAGAGGGATCCGACTTTCACTAGAGTGTGATGTGCCCCACTATCACTGAATCTAGAGTGTCCTCATACACTTCTTTCTGACTATATTTTATTTCCTTCGGTGAATCATTTTTGTGATAACATCTTCCCATTTTTCCTTTTCTTCTTACCTTGGGTCTCTTCTTCTTTGTATATCATATCATCTTCAGATTGAGCTCCTTCCCACCATTTGAGCCTCCAATTATTTTTTCAAGCTTTGTTATTTTGTAAATGCTTTGGAAAGTTTTTAATTGCACGCCCTATTTCAAAACATGTTCAACATCAAAATGAAACATTCTCATAATAGATATTTTGAAGCCACACATAATCTGGAGCCGCCATCTTAATCTCAACAAGAAAACCCTTCTTGAAATCCATTTCAACACACAGTCGAGCATAAGTAGTTTTATAAAAATATTTAGATTCTAGACTGTGGCAACAAAAAATCCCTAATGCATTACCAATGGAAGATAGTGATGGGAAGTTCCAAAGATGGAGCAAAAGGTTTGGGAGCCTTACCCAAACATGAGTAGTGTAGATTGACTACATAACTAGATCAAAGATGGGAGACCTAGGAGACCAAGACTGCATTAAAAGGTCAACACTGCCCCAAAACCAGGGCCCAAATTCACAAATATTTTTCTTATCCTCAATATTATAAAAAAACCATAGCAAAAAATTTTCGTGACTCAAGTTGTACATATTCAAATCATCAGTCAAAACAAGTTTCCACATATCAGTAATCCTTTTGTGGAGATCTTTCAATTATAGCCAAAAGCCATTAAATCTGCATAACAGACCCTGCACTAAAATTAATTTTTTTACGCATTCTCTTTCAGAGGAACATCTATGGCCAGAACTTATTGAATAACCAGAAAAATAAATCCAAATTTCAACATGGTACTGTGCATAACTGTAGCTTGAGTTGTCATTCCTTCCATAGAAACATATTTATTCTTTGAATCACTATAATTCACTTTTGAGCAATGAACTGCAGAAACCCTAGCCATCACCCATCTTCGCTCCTCCTCCTTGAATTTCAAAAAGAAGTTGCCATTTCTTAAGTATATATTATATATTATAATAAAAATTTATATATTAAATGAGATTTACAATAAGATAGTTGTAAATTATAAAATATTATATTTAGAAATATATTATCCTTGTCTCTGCTTTGTCCCTAACCAATAAATATAAATCATATTAAAAAATATTATGTATATTAAATTATATTTTTTTGGTAAGCAAGCAAAATTTCTTTAGACTATCAAAGACTTACATGAACATGTGCCGATTGTCCTCTTGAGGCAAAAATAACCTTTTCAGCCTAGATCAACCTTGAGAGGGACCATCTGCCTTGTGTCCTCTCGAGGCAAAAATAACCTTTTCAGCCTCGATCAACCTTGAGAGGGACCATCTGCCCTCCAGTGGGAAACCAAATGGTTTCCTGATGTATCCTAAGACCAATTTTAGACACCAAAAGACCATAACAAAAACAAAAGTAGTAGATACTGGGTAAGCGATAACATCATAGGGCCATAAGAAAAATAACAGATTTGCATAAGTTGGAAGAGTCTTTCTTGGAAATTGTGAGATAGCTAGATCACGCTGAGAGATATTTGAAGGGGTTATCATGGCCTTCTCGGAGCCATGGTGGGAGTTGGCAATCGCCAATTATTCTACTAGTGCTTATGTTGATCTCTCGCTGTGAGGTTGAGGAACTGATGTTGGATCCTCTCCTCTAAAAGAAAAGATGATTCACAAGAATATTTATAGAGAGAAATATAATAGAATTACTCTATATTGATCTCTCGCTGTGAGGTTGAGAACTAGTGTTGGATCCTCTCCTCTAAAAAAAGATGATTCACAAGAATATTTATAGAAGAGAAATAGAATAGAATTGCTCATGGGCTATGAAACTACTTAATCCTTATGTTAAAGTCGAGAATTTATAGTCTCATATCTGCATACTTGATCGGAGAATATTTACAAAAGAAAATAACAACCGTGGTGATTATTGATAGAATGTCCAGATGGAATATGCAGATTTGTAAAAAATTTCTTTTACCTCAATGGTGACTCCCTTGACAATATGTCATCTCTAGAGATTCAGATAGAGAAAAATATTTTGGCGAAGGATGCCTGTCAGTGGAATACAACAATCCATATAAAAACCATAGATATAATTGTAGAAGTATATTTCAGAGGGATACTCACTGAAATGTTCTTGAAATTAAGCAAAATTTAAAACTTATATGAATCTTTGAATCAATTTTGAATACATCCATTTATATTTATGCTATTCAAAGTTAATTTATACGTGCTATTCGTAGTTGTTCAACAAATTTGTTCATGGAATATTTTGGCGAAGGATGCCTGTCAGTTGAATATAACAATCCATATAAAAACCATCGATATATTTGCAGAAGTATATTTTAGAGGGATACTCACTAAAATGTTCTTGAAATTAAACAAAATTTAAAAAGTATATGAATCTTTGAATCAATTTTGAATAGATCCATTTATATTTATGTTGGATTCAAAGTAATTTATACATGTTATTCATAGTTTTTCAACAGATTTGTTCAAGGAATTATACGCGTGATCCATCTAATGTTGCACTATTGCCCATGACCGATTTGTTCGTGATATGTAAAATCAAAAAATTTCTCGGTGGAATCTTGATTTTTCATTCTCTATTTATTCATAGCCACATATTTTGTTATTTCAATTAATTAATATAATTTAAATATTCATTTGTATAGGTTAATTAGTAATATGTAATGGGTAACAAAGTTGTCATTAAAAAAATATTTACATCTAAATTCTAACACTTACACATCTGCCTTATATGTTTACATCTAACATCTAATGCTTACAAAACTCCCCTATATTAAGTTGTAGAAGGCTTCTCAGCACAACAATTTAAATATCTCTAAAATTTGTTTTTTTAATCATAAATTCATCCTATAAATCATAAATATATTAATATAAAAAAAATACATACATAAAAATTACATAAAAAATATTTATATAACATATAATAAAAAAATAACACGAGAAAGAGTATTAGAAAAAAATATTTCTATCGCTAAATCAATTTTTATTTTTTTTGTAAGCTAAGATGGAATTTATATTAGGACAAGTTAAAACCAGTACATACATACATACGATGGCCTCAACCCGCCCCAAAGTGAAACCGGGTCTGTTGGCCATCTGAAGTTCTTAATAGCCATCCAAAAACAAAATTTATTGAGTCTGTTTATCTATGTTTTATATACTAACCATTAAAAAAAAACTAACATTATTTGCTAACTGCATTATAAAAGATAACAGAGGGTAGCAAACTGTTCAGCTTCCTAACTAAGGATATAGTAGGCATATCTTAAAAAATCATTCTTCCATTGTGCTTGGTTGGTGCTCCTCCTCTTTTGCTTCCTGAGTAAGCTTCTCTAACTGTTGTTGTATCTCTTCAAGCTTGCCATCCTGCATCATAAGGGTTATCTGAAGGTTGTTCATCTCTTTTTTTAGATTTGGAATGCCTTGGGCCAATTCCGCCATCTCCATGGCCACCTGTTCCATGGCCTTTGCTAGCAACCTCTTCATGACCCAATACACATGTAAGGCCTGTTTGTACAGGGACATACATCCTCTGGTGTTTCCAGGGTCTGGCAACAGATATTCTCAGTCCTCCATCTCAGATTCTGATTGCTCCTAGGTCGCCTCCTCCTCCAGATGTTGAATTATCCTCCTAATATCTGCATGTGTGTCTTTACTATATGCCATCTCTGCATACTGCACCTGTCGTTTCATTGTTTTCCTTCCGTGTTTTTTCCTTGTTGTTTTGGTGCATCCCTATTCTTGATGACCGGCTTGACCACGTCCTCTTCTCCCTCTGCGGCCTCTTCCTTGTCCTGCTCCGCCTACATTGTATTCCCTTGCCCTACTTCCCTGTCCTATTTCACTGGCGGGTGGTCCCGTATCTACTTCCTCTTCCCAGCCTTCGATTTTCTTATCTCTTATTTCCACCTTTGCTAATAATGTTTCTTCTATAATTCTCCCTTTACCTCTTTCGCTTTTCCTTATCTGCGGTTGACTGTCCCGTTCCAGGTCGTATATCTCCTCCATGCTTGCCCGGTTATGTTCCTCTCCCTGCCAGTGATCCAGCTTAATGCATTCAAGTCGTGATGGTCTTCTTCCCCTGCTCTCAGACATTACATTCCTCTTCATTCTGTCCTCCATTCGCTTACACTGGATTTTCCTTAACCCAGGAGGTCGACCCTGTGCGATTCCTCCTGCTCCTGTTATCACCTTTTCTTTCCTGCCTCCGCTCACCTCAAGGACGCTCCTTTCATGCTTGCCCTTATGCCTCCACCCGTATCCACTCCCTCTCACCTGTCGACTTTCTTGTGATGCTACACCGTCTTTCTCTGCCGCCTGCACTCACCATAATAGCCCACTCCTCCACGGATTTCCCTTATGCGACTTGGTCCTTGTCCCATCACCGTTCCGCCATCACCTCCACCACCTCTGAGCTTAAGATTGTCATTCCTGCTGTAATTTAAAATGATGCCCGATCTACCTAACGTACAATCCACCTGTCGTGATCTCTTGCTACGAGGTGGCTCATAATTGCCGCCCCTCGTCCCTTTACTGTCGTCCCTTCTTACCACGTTAACCACCCCGATCGGGGGTCCTTTACACTTCTCTTTATTGCTTCGTGGATTCATTTCTGTCCTGAGTGATTATTATGTTAAGAGTTTCCCATCCAGCTTTGTTCATGACTGTTGGCCAAATGTTGTCCACTTTACCTTCTTTGCATCCCCAATTTGCCAGAAAGTATGCCGCTTTGTTTCCTTCTCTCCTTATATGACTGATAATTTTATATTCAATACGCTGCAAGATGATAGCCATGTCTTGGATTAACCCTACCGTCCTCCAGCTCTTGGCCACCTGTTCCTAGTCTTTTCCATTGTCCAGTTTCCTGAGCATTCCGGTCACTATCTGCGACTCTCCTTCAATTTCCAGGTTCCTATAACCATTTCTTATTGCTATTTTAACACCTTGGTATACAGCCATCATTTCTGCTTCATTGTTGGTCATTATGCCTCCTTTGTCTGCGTACACCCATCTGGTGTGCCCCATACTATCCCTAAAGATGCCCCCAAAACCTGCAAGTCCTGGGTTTCCTTTTGAAGCCCCGTCGAAGTTCAATTTGATGAAGTTTTCCCCTGGATATTTGAATTCTGCCTGGCTCTATGTCTGCGTTCTTTGGTTTCGTTCCTTTTGGGGATAGATCATGTTATATTCTATATTGAGTCTGGTTAAGATTCTTTTCTCCTCTGGATTTGTGTTCCATTCCTCCTCCTCCCAGTTTTCAACCAGAATGGTTTCTCTTATTGCTCTTTGAATTTTTTCCCAAATCTTCCCTGGTGGATTATTTTTATCCCGAAATATCCTTTGATTTTGTTCTTTCCACAGAAACCATATAACAAATCCTACAGCTAAGCTCCATATTCTCCTTACTATGGAGCATGAAAATTGTCCTTTTCCCCAATGGAATATGGTCTGCTTTATATCATTCAGATCTCTATTAGATTTTCCAAAGAGGTTCCTTACCTCATCCCATTGGTGTTGCGCATAAGGACAGGAGTTCAGGAGGTGCTCCTGGGTCTCGTTCTCTTGTTTACAAAGGCTGCATCTGGGGGGACCTTGAAAGCCTCTTTTCTGCAGCTTGTACCAAGTCAGGATTCTCCTTTTCCCTACTAACCACGCAAAAATTGTTACTTTCGGCCACCATTTATTCCTCCATATTTGTTTCCAGTCTATGTCTTCCTCTTCTCCTTCTTGCCGAGTGGCTAAATAATAGGCTTCCTTGACAGTAAAGGTCCCATTTGTAGATTTTCCCCATTTGAGTATGTCTAGTCCCATGCTATTTTTTATTCTTCTTGAATCCATCTCTTTGGTTAGTATCTCTTTCTGAACTTCATCAATATTTTCGTCCCATTCTTCAGGCTTTCTCCATATCTGCCAAGTTTCATCTGGCTCTTCTTCCTTCCAGTAATCTTTAACCAGCTTTAGTCCCATCATTGTTTCCTTCTGGTACGTGCTTTGTATGTTTTGAATATCAGCCATTCTATCCCTTTGTTGCCATGTCTCCTCCCAGAATTGAGCTATACTCCCGTTCTTGATTTCCTAGAAGGCAAATTTGTTTATGAGTTCTCTGTTTTGGCTTGCTAGGTCCCAGATTGAGGATCCTTTTGGAACTTCTTCCACTCTAAGAATACCTTCTATTGTTGAGGGCATGCTATATTTTTGAGCCCATATTTGTTTCCATATATCCTTCCCTCCTCTCATCCACCTCCACCATAGTTTTGCCCCCAGGACTTGATTTAGAATTCCGGGGTCCCTCAGGCCCAGTCCTCCTTTTTCTTTTTGTTTCGATATTCCTTTCCATGACACTAGGGCCCATTTCTTTTCCTATTTGGGTCCCCCCCATAGGAATTATCCAAAAATTTCCTTCATTTTAGCGCAAGCTCCTTTAGGGGCTGTCATCACCGATAGAGGGTAAATTGGGATGGCTTGTAAAATTGATTTCAAGAGTACCAATCTTCCTGCTATGTTTAGCGATCGGAAGGACCAGTTTTCGAGTCTTCTCTTAAGTTTATCAATAATTTGAAACCAATTTGATACTCTTGTAGGGTTTACAGCTAGTTGGTTCCCCAGATATTTTGTTGGAAGCTCTCCACTTCTAAAGCCCAAAGTTCTGGTTAGATGAGTTTTTATCGGTTCTGGGGTGTTGAAGATGAAGGTGCATGACTTTTCTTTATTGATTTCCATCCCTGATGCTTCCATGAACAGATCCAAGATCTTTTTTACTCGTTTTACTTCTTTTAGTGATACCTCACAGAACAACATGATATCGTCTACAAACTGCTGGTGGGTGATAGGCATGTTGTTTCCCCATAGCCAAAGTCCCTTTATCTTCCTTTCCCTTATCTCTTTTTTGATGTATCTTCCTAGAGCATCTACCACCATAATAAACAAAAAGGGAGACAAAGGGTCCCCCTATCTTAATCCTCTGGTAGCATTAAAAGTCGAAGTGGGAGTACCATTGAATAGGATAGAGAAGTTTGGTGTTGATATCATGTTATAGATCCATTCAATCCATCTATTACTAAATAACCAAAAGCCCTGAGCATTGCCTTGAGGAAGTTCCAATTGAGGCGGTCATAGGCTTTTGATAAATCAAGTTTTATTATCATTCCTCTCTCCTTTTTTTGCTTTAGAGAATGGATCACCTCCTTGGCTACCACCAGCCCATCTAGGATTTGTCTCCCTTCTACGAAACCAGTTTGTTCCAGGGATATAATGTTCACAAGGATTGGTTTCAATCTTTTAGCTATCAGGGTTGCTAAATTACATTACAAAGGGCTATTGGGCGAAAACCTTGGGCATTTTCAGATTTAGCTGATTTAGGGATAAGAGTAAATAAAGTAGAGTTAAGACTTGGCCATACCTTTTGCTGTCTTCGCGACTCCTCTACCACTTCCAAAATGTCTTGTCCCATGAAATGCCAACTTGCTTGATAAAATTCTGTCGTAAATCCATCTGGTCCAGGTGCCTTATTTTTCTTCATTCCTTTTACAATTTCCTCTACTTCTTCTAGTGATGTTGCTCTCATCAGAGCTTTATTCTGGTCTTCGGTTACCATCTTGGGAATTTCATTTAAAATTCTTCCTATTGCCTCATCTTTGTTGACCCTTGGTTCTATCATCACATCCTTGTGGTAACCTACTAAAACTTGTTCCATTCCTTCATGTTCTGTTACTCTTTGCCCTTCACTGTTTAGAATGGAGAAGATTTTGTTCCTTTTCCTGTGTTGAACCATCGCTTGGTGGAAAAACTTTGTGTTCCTTTCTCCTTCGCAAAGCCAATTTACCCTGGACTTTTGTCTCCATAAGATTTCTTCCTGCTTCCTCCTTTCTTCTACCTGACTGATCAGGGTTCCTTCTTCTCTACTCTTTTCTTCATTTCTCCCTTCTGTTATGATTTTCTGTTGTAATTCTTCCATTTTCCGCTCTAGTCTCTACTTCTCCATAAAAATGTTCCCAAACTCTTCCTTGTTCCATATTTTGATTTTCCCTTTGAGTTCCTTGAGCTTTAGCTGAAAGGTGCACATCTTATTTCTTCTTCTTTGTTGACTTTTGGTCCACCATTCCTCTACTTTCGATATGAACTGGTTATTCCTGAGCCAGAAAGCCTCAAACCTGAAGGGGCGCTTATGGGGGTGATTTTTAATATCTATTTCCAATCTTATAGGCCAGTGGTCCGAACCCAGGGTTGGTAGAATCTTTGCTTCTACAAATACATCCATGTTTAAGATCTGTTCTGATACTAAGAATCTATCCATCCTTGATGCTATCTGATTTCTGCCTCCCCTACGATTATTCCACGTGTAAACTCCATTTATTGTCGAAATATCTACCAGTCCTTGCTCTGTTATCATTTCACTGAAAGCCTCCATGTCTTGATCTGGTCTACGTTTTCCTCCTTTCTTTTCCCCTAGGCCTGTAATCATATTAAAGTTCCCTCCTACCATCCATGGAATCCCAGGGAAAATTCTGCGGATAGTTTGCATGTCTTTAAGGGAATTTTTACGTTCCCTTGGGATATGCGAGCCATAAACTCCAGTTATGAGCACCCATTCTGAGGACCCTATCAATCTGAATGAGCCTGAGAGGATTCTAGGGAGACTAACCCAATCTTTGACTTGCACCTCTTCTGGATTCCATAGGATTGCCAATCCTCCAACTAAACCGTTCGCATCTTGGGCCATAACTTCATATTGTATTTTCTCACTATCTCTTCTAATTTTTTGGCATTAATATTAGTCTCTTTTATTATCATTATACTAGGTTTGTCTTTCTTCACCCTTTCCTTCAGAGACATTTGTTTCCCATTACTGTTGAGGCCTCTGATGTTCTAGCTTATTAAAATCATTTATAACTTTTTGGATGTTGTTGAAATACCTCTGAAAGAGGTATGACTCTTCCTGAGTTCACCAGGGTCTCCCCTACCACCTGTATAGTTTCGCTTATTGGCCGTCTTCCTCTTTTTCTACTTCCTTTGCCAGAAACTCCTATTCCTATACTTTGTGTTTCCTGTGTTCCTGTTTGCTCCATAGGACTTGTCCTGAGGCCTTCCTTCTTCTCCTTGTACTTTTGAAACATTTCTTTGTATAGCTGTTTTTTCTCTTCCGGTATGAAACTCTCATCCAGGTTCCTCCAATCTTGTAACAGCCTTTTCATTACTCGCTCCTCATCATTTCCATTCTCCTTTTGAGGATCAATCTCCATTTATTTTTGTTCTATATCGACAGTCTCCTCTGTCCCTTCTTTTCCAGGGTTTCCTTGATTTGGATATGTTTCCTTTATGTCTTTAGTAGAATCCATTGGTTCTTCTTCGTTTCCTTCCTTTTCTATCTCTCCTTCTTCTTCCTGTAGTATACTGAACTTATTTTGACATTCTACCGATACAGATTTAGGAGTTTGTGGTTTTCTTACCGTCTCTTTCCCAGGCATTCTTTTTCTTTGGATTTCCTGGAAACCCTCTTCCGCTCCTTCTGTTTCTTCTATCCTTCTCCCTTCTGCTTCTGCTTTCCTTGCTGCTTCCTCCCCACCATTCAAAGGGCATTGTTTAAAGAGATGTCCGTATTCATGGCACCTTCTACACCTGAAAGGTATATGTTCATAATTCATTGGTTGTTGCCATACTTCATCCTGATATTCTAACTCTATGTATTCTGGCAGGGGGTCTGAGATGTTCATGTATACACAGATCCTTGCATAGGATGTGTATCTCCCTCTCTTTGTAGATTCCGATACTTTGACAAATGACCCTATCGTATTGCCTGTCCCCTCCAGGATTTCAAGGTCCCAAAACTCTATTGGTAGGCCAAACAGACAGACCCAGACAGGTGTTGCCAGCATCTTTTCTTGATCAGGGTTGTAACTGTCTTCCCAGTGTCTCATGAATAGACCCGCGTTGTTCATGAAATACGGTTCTCCTTCAAAGGTTCTTTTCTTGTCCTCTAGGTTAGCAAATATCACTGTAAAAAAACCCTTTGCCCCTAGCTTCAAGTCAATATGACCTTTTGGCTTCCATATTTGTTGTATCCACCTTGCCAGGTCCTTTTCTTTCGGCCAGAACCCTACAAACTTGCATATCAGAGCATGATCTCTCATATAGCATCTATACTCTTCGAGTTTGTTGTTCGGGATCACAAACCTCGACTTTTTTAGGGCTTTGGGAAGGCACCTGCCTCCAAGTCTTGCTTGCCATTGTTTTCCCATCATAGGCGCCTCCCTGCTCTCTCCCCCTAGTTCTCTTCGTGGTCCGCTTCCGCTTGTTTCTCCCGCCGTTACATTTTTGTAGGAGGGGATCTCTCCCCTCCCTGGATCCCCCGCCATGGCTCCGTTCAACACCTCCTGGCCTTGAGAACCTTCCTTTCTCCCTTTTGCACTGTTGTATGTTTTCTTGCACTCCTAATGTTCGTCCTCTGCCCTTATCTCCCCTGTTGTTCCTCTTTCAGCCTTGTCGTTGCCAACCCTAGTGTTTCAGAAACCCTCGCCATTTCCTGCTTTCGACTCCGCCCCTTCGCTAAATCAAATATTAAATGTGATACAAATGAAGATATTAATGATAATTGAAACATAATATATTCAACATTCAATAATTTTTATTTTCAACAAAACAGTTATGGACTATCTAGGAGAACTCATTTATACAACTTTTTTCACAATTTTCACCTAATAGAATATGTCTTCAAAAATTTTAACCCACCACAACCAAAAACACAATATATGCTTTGAGATCAACTCCTTCAACATATTCAACATTCAATAATTTAGACCACCATAAATCATAAATAATTTCTATATATTTATTTGGTTACACACTATTTATCATATTTTTATTTCAACTATTTTAAATAATGTTTTTATTTTATTGTTAATATTAGTTGAAAATTGATTAATTAATTAATTTTTAATATTAATTAAACTTATTATATAAACTATCCTAAATATATAATAATATTCATTATATTAAATATTTAATCAAAAATATGATATTAAAAATAAAAACAAAACCAATACACACAATTTTTTTTGAATTTCTGCATTTTATTAGTTCATGCACCTTAGTGGTTGTAGGGACTCTTGTAATTGTTTTTTAAAGTGCATATATTTTGACACTAAAACCAATGAAGGATTTTTGTTTTATCAAAAGTTCTTTATGTATTAAAAAATTAGTAATTTTTATTAGTTACAGAATAATTTTTTTATCTAATGGAAATATTTGACATTTTATTTGGCCTCATATCGAGGCGATATGAGGCCATAGGATGGCTTTTTAAAGTATTCAATGAAGTTTATTTCTAAAGAACTAATGCTAGTATTAGTTCTAAAATATTTAATGTTTAATTTGCTTGGTTCCCAAAAACAACATATATCATATATATAAGATACTTGTTAGGACACTTGTATTTTAGAGAGAAAACTCTTCTGTTACAAGACTGCTTTTTTTAAATATACACCGTTTATGCCACTTCCTTATACAACTTTTTCTACTTGCAATTCTTCCTTTCACATCCCCTCTTATGCTTCCTTTGATATTCCCCTTCCAACACAGTATTTTTTCACACCACTTCATTTCATATCCCTTCTTTAGCTTCCTTTCATATTCTTCTACTTCCTTTCTTATTCTCCTTCCAACACATTGTTTCTTTTGCTTCCTTTCATATTCCCTTCTAGAAAAATGTTTCTTTCTTCTGCTTCCTACAAATATAATTCATAAGTATGAAAATATAATTCATAAATATACAAATACAAGCGAAGACTAATGAGAAGAGATATAACAAAAATGAAGAAGGATTTGTTTCACAAAAATTACTATCATTGGTAAGTTAATGACATCACTTTAATTTTTGCATTAATACTAATTTAGTTGAATTATATTAGTGTTTAGATTACTAACGTTGAAAAAAATGTGTAAACGGGTCTTAGTTCAACTTGTTTTACTTCAACTGACTATAATTATTGCACTTGATACCAAACTTAAGATACACCATACATGTCATACATAGACTTCGAGTGATTCAGATTGGTCCGAATAGAATTATATGTAAGGCATTCCAACCATAGTCACTGAGTTGGAAATTACATTTGTAAGTGCATGTTTTGTAGAGGGATACATAGCTAGAGGACTATTCCTATCTTCCAATGTCCTTACCTGGTATGATAGCTCATATGCTAGGACATCTGTAAATAGTAAAACTAGCTTTACACTTGCATCATGGTTTTACCAAGCAAGTTTTTTTCTATGATGTTGTAATCAATATTTGTGACTAGAATAAAGACCTAAGACATACGTACATGGTGATCAGTATATTCTTTATGAGACTAGTGATGGTAGGTTATCCTAGATCCTTAGACAATGCCTAGGAGAGGAAGAACCATAAAACTAGATTGTTAACCAAATAAACCCGTCTTTCATGTGTACATTGCCCACAAAAATTATAATTTTCCATAGAGATTAGACTGGGGTTTAAGCTAAATTAAAATAAATTGTTTATTCTTTAAAGACATACCAGCATAACCAACTTTTATTTGTTAGCTTCCTTGTTCCACACCATAACCAACTGTGAGTTATGGGCTTCCTTTATCTTTTTCATATATTTTTTGGAAGAGGCTTTGGCTTCGATTTGGAAGCTTCTTACAGCTATAAGCCAATACATTCTTGAAAAGTATTGAGAGGCAAACATTTTCCATTCAACTCAACCTTAACTATCTTCCCAAGGCACCCATCTATATCAATAACTCTCTTCCTCATCAAGGAAAATCTAATCATCTTCCTAATGGGTCATATTAAATTTAATAAAATCAGGCTTAAATGTGACCTTAATCTAATTCTCTCTCGACTTGCACTTGGTAATGACTGAGTCTGACTTAATGCCCATATTACTCCTGAAAACCTGCTTGTACTTTTTCTGCCTCCTCCCATCGACAATCTCAATAATGAACTTGGTAGAAAATATATTAGCAAGCTTGGCACCATGCCCATTCCTTCTACGAGTGGTCGGTCTTCTTCTTAGAATCATTATAATCACTGCCCGTTAAAATATGCCCAAATATCATCTCCAACACATACACACCCTCCTCCTAGTGAATCCCCACGGGAACACCATCTTCATTATTGTAAACATTAATGCAGTTATCCTCCATGTTAATGTCCACCTTCATAAAGTCCATAGAGGGATCCTTCTTGTTATCTATGGCATTGACGAGGATCTCATCGAATCTAGTTATTTGCTTCTTGTTGGGTATTCCATTTAGTTTTTGTGCTTTCTTTTGATAGGGATTTTTGTTTTTGTTGATTATGGTTGTGCAAATCTTAGCTTGAAAGTTTTAATTGGACATTTGAATTTGTTCATTGTATCAAAATCAAAAGTTTCTTTTGCATTCTAATTCTTTTAACAAAAGTACCAAGCAACTGGGAACTTGAACGAGTTCTCACTTTTTTAGAGGTAGCGAAAATTATTTGATTTTGAAAAGTGTTGATTTAGAATACAACTCTTTTTGGAGCATATTTTTGATACTTTAAAGTTTCTTATGTATTAAGTATGCACATTTTTTTTAAATGTTAGTGATTTTCATGCCAAATTTGAAAAATGTTGATTCCACATCAACCCTTTTTTTTGGGCTTATTTTTGACACTTTAAATTTTATGATATTATTAATTATGAATATTTTTTTTAAATATTGTTGATTTTTATGTGGATTTTGAAAAGCATTAACCTTTTTTTTTTTAGCATATTTTTGATACTTAATTTTCTTATTTTTTTTATTTTTATTTTTATTTTTATTTACTTTTTTTATTTTATTTTTAATGTCTTAATTATGCATTTTTTTTAAATGTTTGTTATTTAACCATTTTTCAAGTTGTCTTCTTCTTCTTCCTTTTTATTTTTGAGATGCTTGTTTTTAAAGAGTTTTTCAAGTTTGTGTTTTTTTTTTTTTTCCTTACAATTTTTTTTGTTCTGAAATTTTTTATTCTTTTGCAAAGTTTAAAAAAATAATAAAATTAATATTATGAAGTTAGGCTATTTCTTATATATTTATGTATCATTAATTAATACTTCAATAGACATAAAACAATTGTCATTAGAAATATAATAATTTTAAATATTTGACAAAAAATATATACATTTTGTATATAGATATAATTAGAAAAATATAGATTTTGAGATCTTTTCGCTAAAAATGACATGTCAAATAAATGATATTTATAGAAAAATTGCACAAAAAAAGTTGAAAAAAATATCAATTTCAATAACTTTTTTTTATGAATTTTATGTCTAAAGATCATAAATATTTGAATGTTTTAAAAAAAATAATGTTCACATTGAATTTTGTGTAAAATAACAAAATAATTATTAAAAATAGCTTAGAAATAAATCAAAGTAACAAACATAAAAAAAAAACAACAACAACATTTGAAACAAATACTTGAAGAAAAAAAATAAATTATTGGAAAAAATTAAAACATTTTGATTTTATTATAAAACACTAGAATAAAGAAAATAAAAAAAAAAACTAAAAATATATAAATAAATATAAAATGTTTAAAAAATTTTAAAATATATAAAAAAATTTAAAATATTAAAAAAATGTAACACACAAAAAATATATATATATATATATATATATTATATATATATATATATATATATTTGTAGTTTGGGCAGTACCTTTCTATTACTTTTTCAAAATAAGGCAGGCATTAGAAAATCCACATCCATGTCCAGATGGTCTCAACCTACCCATCGGAAAATCAGGTTTGTTAACCATCTAGTTGTATTATAACCAGTCCAAAAATGAAATACTTTGATATTGTCCACCAAAGCTATATGAATTTGGTTGTCTTTATGACTCCTATCAAGCATGAGCTTATACCAAATTAGCCAAAAGTCTATACTATTTGGACATTTGAATTTGTTCATTGTATCAAAATCAAAAGTTTCTCTTGCATTCCGATTTTTTTAACAAAAGTACTAAGCATTTGGGAACTTGACTGAGTTCTCACTTTTTTAGAGGTAGCGAAAATCATTCGATTTTGAAAAGTGTTGATTCATAATACAACCTTTTTTGGGGCATATTTTTGATACTTTAAAGTTTCTTATGTATTAAGTATGCACATTTTTTTTAAATGTTAGTGATTTTCATGCCAAATTTGAAAAATGTTGATTCTACATCAACCCCTTTTTTTTGGGCTTATTTTTGACACTCTAAATTTTATGATATTATTAATTATGAATATTTTTTTTAAATATTGTTGATTTTTATGTGGATTTTGAAAAACATTAACCTTTTTTGGGGGGGCATATTTTTGATACTTAATTTATTTATTTATTATTTTTTTGTTTTAAGTTGCATTTTTTTTTAATTTTGTTATTTAAACCATTTTTCAAGTTGTCTCTTCTCTTCCTTTTATTTTTGAGATGCTTATTTTCCAAAAGAAGTTTTTCAAGTTTGGTTTTTTTTCTTTTTTTTCTTTTTCCCTTAACAATTTTTTTTGATCTGAAATTTTTTTATTCTTTTGCAAAGTTTAAAAAATAATAAAATAATATATGAAGTTAGGAATATTTCTTATATTTATGTATCATATAAATTTAATTACTTCATAGCATAAACAATTGTCACTAGATATATAATTTTTAAAAATATTTGAACAAAATATTCTACATTTTGTATATAGATATAATTAGAAAATAGATTTTGAGATCTTTTTGCTAAAATGACATGATCAAATTAAATGATAATTAGGAATGGCAACAAAAAAAGTTTGAAAAATCTCAATTTCAATAACTTTTTTATGAATTTTATGTGTAAAAATCATAATATTTGAATGTTTAAAAAAAATAATGTTTCACATTGAATTTTATGTAAAAATAACAAAATAAATTAATTAAAAATAGCTTTGGAAAATAAATCAAAGTAACAAATAAAAACAACACACACAAACATTTGACCAAATTTGAGAAAAAAAATTTATGGAAATTTAAACATTATAAATAATAATTCCAAATTTAATACAACAAAACCTAGAATAGAAATTAAAAAAAAACTAAAAAAATATAAATAAATAAAGTTTAAAAAATTTGAAAAATAATATAAAATTAAAATATTACAAAAAAATGTAACATAAAAATATATAATATAATAATATATACTATATATATATATTATATTAATATATATATATCTCTTTTTTTTGTAAGTTTGGGCAGTACCTTTCTATTACTTTTTCAAAATAAGGCAGGCATTAGAAAATCCGCATCCATGTCCAAATGGTCTCAACCTACCCATCGGAAAATCAGGTTTGTTGACCATCTAGTTGTATTATAACAAGTCCAAAAATGAAATACTTTGATATTGTCCACCAAAGCTATATGAATTTGGTTGTCTTTATGACTCCTATCAGCCATGAGCTTATACCAAATTAGCCAAAAGTTTATACTATTCATTTAGACAGGGACTAAATAGAAAAAAAGCCATATTGTACAACTATTCAATACTACTCATCAAAGGAATCAACTAGTGTGGGGTCTTTAGCATTGGAACCATGTAGCTCAGTTGGAGACATACAAGGAGTATGCTTCTCTATGCGTGCAAGGCAAGCATTCTACTATTAAATATGTCAGTAGATTAGTTGTAATTCTTTGTGAATTTCCTAAATCTCTTCAGGATAATTTGGGTTGCTGAAAGGGGCAACATCAAAGATTTAGCTAACATAAGCTTCATCATCCAAAATAAGTAAAGAGTTTGCATAAACAAAGTATGAGGACCACGTGCATTTCTTGGATCTAGGACAATATCCTCTAAATCTTCCATAATTTCCTTATCGCTAGGATCCATTTGATTACCAATCTTAGCTTCCCACTCACAAATGGCTTGGCGAGCCCGAGGGTGGGTGTAGTTCCTGTAAGAGATGGAAACAACCAAAACAGAGTGTTGAGTATTCCTGTGACCTCGACCCCTAGTGGGTCTTGTCTTCCCATGGCCCCGGCCTCAGCCTCGCCCCTGATCGAAGTTGGAACTACCACTATGTTGTGATACAAGTCACACCATTTCCTTTAGAAAACCACTGTTGGAGAGACACCCGAGGGTTTCCAATGAAAAAAACCACCAGTTGTTAATCCTCACAGTAGGAGCATCATGATTGAACTCTGGAGGTCAGTCAGGTGAAAGGAATCTGTGGAACAAGTAAAATTGAGTACTTGCATAGTCTAAAAAACAATTCCCATCACATGGGAACATGTTAAACCACAACCAAAAAAACTTCTCCCTTTTAGAATCATGGTTCTTAACTAAAGACCCAGCCCAAAAGCTTTGGAGATACCATTGCAGACATGGAATACTACCCATAAACCCCTATAGACTCAACCAACCTAGGGATTTCATTCATGATGGCCAGATAGTTAAATTTGCAGGCCTACATTCATCCATAATCCAGGCAGGTGCCTACCCAAAGGTTTCATAATTCCTTGGAGGAGGAGAGACCCAACACTTGAGGAAGGCCAACTAAAATGATACACCCAAACCTATGATAGGAGAATTAAACTACAAACTCCTTCCCTCCAGATGTCCACAGGATGGAACCTAACCCTATTATAAACTAGCAAACCAGGAACCACCATCGATAACAACATGCAACTCATGCATTTCACAGAATTTTTTTTATATAGAAGGTAAACAATATGGGCATACTGACAAAGCCAAAGAAAAAGAAACAAGATCTTGCACATGAAATTGTGGACTCTATCGATGTCCTCGCCTCCCATAACTGTTCTGGAGATTCTCCCTTGTCCAAGGATACCTGTACAGGGTGCCTTATTTTGGTTTCTTAGCGATCCGCCACCTGCAGAAGTATTAGTGTCTACCTTCTCTTTAGCCTCCAAATGCCTCATTCCTTGGTTATAATCCCATTTTGATGTTCCGCACATGGAAGAACCTGTTTGGGGGTGGCCACGCCACCCTCCTCTTTACTATCATTCACTTCATTACGATGGCCTAGATCCCACCGGATCCCTTAACTTGTCTCACACCCCAATTGAGGTTGTATATATATATATAACTTGACATTAAAAAAAATATAATTATATATATATATATATATATATATATAATATATATATACTTGACATTAAAAGAAAAAAAAAAACTTCAAAAAATATAATTTGAAAAATAAGAAAACATTAAAAAACTTTAAATATATATATTATTTTTTTAAACAAAAATAAATAATTAAAAAACAATATTAAGAAAATAAAAATAAAAATAAAAATGAAATATTCCCCCCCATGGCTCCTTGGCCGCTGGGCAGGGCTGGCATCCCAATTCTAGGATTTTGTTATCAGCTTGCCAACCTCGCCCAACTGCCAAGGAGCCGTAGCAGAAATATTTGTTTTCTTTTTAATATTTAAAATTGTTTTTTTGTTCCCCTCATGGGGGTGGGAAAACAAGTGGTAGATGGGCCTCAAGGCTTTCCCTTCAAAGCACGCAACAAACATGATATTTGATAAATCAAGATTAATGTGATGGTACCTTGACCATCCGAACTCTCTAGAAGCGGGTGGAGATATAATGATGGATAGGGGAAATGGAAACATTGTTGAAATGTGAATGATGAGTGTTGGGTGTGTGGTAAGGGAGGTTGTCAAAGGCCATGTGGGATTGCCTAGGTGTCAGTTTAGTTGGAGAAACACATAGGCAACCCACCTTGCAGTTGTTTGTTTCAATTTCGGCTCTTGGGTTGTCATTTGGGACCCTGGAGAAAAATTGTGTGGACTTCCAATTTTCAGCGGTGGGTCTAGCTCGGAGTTTGGGAGCACCAGCTTTAGTTTATGACATGGTGTCCCGACTAGCCTTGACCCCTATTTAGCGTAGGTAATCCTTTTGATTTGTCTTTAGGTATATGATGTGTTTCTTTCTTGGGTGGAGGTTGAATTATGGGCAAAGTTTTTTTTAGTTTTTTTTTTTTTATGGTGTGGAATTGGACTTAGGACAATGGAAGTGGAATTGCGCCTAATGGATATCTTCTGTGTCTGAGATGGAGGGTTTATGGTGAACGACTCTTGGGTGGTGATTTCCATTCATGTTGGGAATTATTTATTTTCCGGCCATCTGCTCCTCTCTGTTCTCATCTAGCTTCTTTATCCTCAACCTTGCCTAGTTCTGACCTCTGGCCCAAGATTACATCATTCGTTTTATGGTCCTAGTTAGGCTTTTCATTGTTGGGTCTCTCGGCTAGGCGGGTGGAGTGGTTTCTTGTCTAGGAGTTTGTTTCCTCTCTTGTGGGTGGTACAATTGTGTGGGGGTTGGTATCGAGTATTGTCACCCCTACTCAGTTTGGTTATTGTCTTATCATTAGGTTTGGTGACCAAAGGCGGGGTTGGGCTCCTTGGTTCTCAATTTGACCCCTGATTCTTTTCTCTGGTGGGATTGTTGGGGTTTCCTCCAAGTTCTTCTTCTGGAATTATATTTTACAGGTGGTAATGACACACTAGAGAGGGCGGCCTTGCCACAGTGGAGGTCATCAAAATATTGTAGGGCATCAGGCCAACATTCATAGTTCTTCTACGAAAGATTCAGTAAGCGTGTAACGAGAAGGGGAAGTGGCTCATGCCCAAGGATGCTCCCCAGGACATGTGGACGTTCAAACATCTCTGGAGTCCATTTCTTATCAACTTTGAGGAATCCAGGTCAACCTGGAAATCCTTAGGGAGCATAGGTATGAGGACATAACTGAATCGATAGCCTACCTAAACAGCATCCAATTCAACCAAAATGAAATTTTAGAACTGTTGGACAACATTCGTCGAAGCCAACTTCGCACCAATGATCGCCTTTGTGACCTAGAAGCTCATGTAGAACATATCGACTTTCACATGCATGAAAGTGCTGGATTTATTACAGCACCTCATGTGCTTCCTCCTCAGCCACCTCTAGATATGTTGCTTTCAATTTGTATGTTCATTTTTCCTCCTTTGTGGCTTGTAAGGCTCATGCAGAAATAATTGTTAAACGAAAATATCTTTTGAATACTCTGGCTCTCCTCACCAACAAGTCTGGTTGAAATGAGGACAGGGGAGCCATAGAGACACATTTTGTACTATCTATTTTTATGAGAATATAATAATAGACATTTGACTGACAAAAAAAATGTTGTTGTGTTGTTGTTGTTTTTTTTTTTGGTTATCTCTCTATATATATGATGTTTTATTTATTAGTTTTTATATCTATAGTTCTTTAAATTTATATTTTAATATAAATTTATTTTATTTATTATTTTTTAATTTGTGTTATATATATAATTGTTTTTTTAGTTTTTATTTTTATTTTTTTCTTATTTTTATGTTAGACTTTTCATCATTGTATGAGTTATTTTTGTTTTTTTTGTTTTTTTTTTATATTTTTTTTTGGTTTATTTTTATTTTGATATTTATTTTTCATTTTTTTAATTTTAATTTTTATTTTTTCAATGTTTTAATTTATTTTTACTTATTATTGTCTATTAATTTTTTGGGTTATGATTTTTTTTTAATTTTATTGATTTATTAATTTGTTTTTGGTTGTAGGGGTTGTGTCAATGTTTGAATAGCAACCCGACTCCAATATGTGTCAATCTAATGGTTGATTTTTCAGTTTTCCTTACAACGATTCAAGTTTGCCTCCACTATGTGTTAATTCAATGGTTGATTTTTAAGTTTCAATTGCAATTGGTCAAACATGCCCCCACTATGTGTCAATTTGATGGTTGATTTTTAAGTTTTCCTTGCAATGTGCCAATTTGTCTTAGGGTAATATTTTAAAAGAACTACATTTTTAGCATTTGGTATAATGAGTTTTTTATTTAGGTATTTGTTTTTAAGATTTAATTTAGCCATGATATTTGATCTCGAAATAAGTTGAAAATATAAGGTTAGTTATAATCACTATATTTGTTTATTATTCCATGGCTAAAAAATGTCGAAATTTTAAGGTTTTTTGGAGTCGTGATATTTTATCTTTAATGCCATGGTTGAAAATTGTTAAAATTTTTAGGTTTTTTAGAGTCATGATATTTTATCTTCAACGTATTGTTGAAAACTATTGGAATTTTAATGATTTTTGGAGTCATGGAATTTTATATTTAATGTCATTGCTAAAAAATGTTGGAAATTTAGCCAAAAAAATTGTTGATGCCAACATCAACACTTTCTGTTTTTTCATGTTTTTTGCGCAAAAAAAATTGGCTTTTACTGCCATTTTTTAAAATGTTGAAAATTTACCAAAAAAATGTCGTTCTAGCATACACACTTTTTGTTTTTGGGTCATTTTTTCATGTTTTTTGGGGGGGTTTTCTAGAGTTCTCATTTTGGGGTCATAATGCCCATTTGATTGGTAACTTTGTTCTTTCTAGTTTTTCCTTATATTATGGTTTTTGGTTCTTGACCAGTGTAGATCATTGTTTCTCCTATACATTGAACTACACCATTGATTCTTGATCTGCATTTCCTTTTTCTTGTCTAACAATGCCTTTTTTAATTGCTCTTGAGTGATTATTGAATTGCAAAGCAAAGTTTAGAGTTTCTGAGTGTCTTGTGTTGTTTCTTTGTGGTACTTTTGCTCTCCTTTTTAGTGATTTGTTTGTGTTGTTCTCTTGTGTATGATTTCTAATAAAATTAGAGAATTTCATAAGAGTATTTATTGAGAATGCAAGAAGTTGTTATTTTCACTTTAAAGAGGAAAAGAATCTCTTCCCTCTTGTATCTTGACTTCATCGAATTGAAAAGTGAAATTTTGCATTGTCATATAGTTGCATTTTGAGAATTTCATAAGAGTGTTTATCGAGAGTGCAATAAGTTGTTATTTTCACTTTAAAGAGGAAAAGAATCTCTTCCCTCCTGTATCTTGACTTCATCGAATTGAAAAGCGAAATTTTGCATTGTCATATAGTTGCATTATGGTTATTCTTAAAAGAGTTTATTCACACCATTTGAGTTTCACACCATTACCTTCTTGAGTAAACAAAATCCCTTAAAATTAATGCTTAATAAAATCTATTTGAGACTTTTTTCTTTTTCACTGGTAGCATCAAGAATAGCTTAGGCTAGGGTCTTGGAATAGGAGTGTGAGGTCAAGTCCTCCAAGACGACAGAAACAAGATTATTATCTTAAGTTAGGGAGGGAAAATCCACTTGATGTTGCATGTTTCCTAGGAATCCCTTCTAACACAAGGGTCAAGCACGAGTTCACATTAATGATAGTGGAGTGACATGACTCACTTCGTTGGTCTTGGTGGCATAGTTTGCACGTATTACAAACAATGTTATTAGTGAATTTTTTTGTATCATTTGGGGACCACTTTGGAGGAGTACATTTCGATTAGGGGGATCTCTCAGGGGGGTTCTAGGATTTGTTTCCCTACCCTTGTATGTGAATTTGACTTACGACTATCCCCCCAAGCCTTGTGCTATAAGTGGTAGCCCTAGTGGACTTTCCTAGGAATCTTACATGAGTGACGGTGAGGGGGTTGTCCTCATTGTACTTGGGGCATATTTCAACCAAACTCACTTGGTCCTCCCAGTGAGTGCTCTACTTTTTGTGAGGGTACTTGCACCAGGTCTAACCATATATTAACTATCGACATATACCTTGATCAAGAAGGGTCAGATAGTGGGAATATCCCTTCTCTATCTCTCTGGTTTGTGTTTGTGCTTATCTCTTAGGTCTCTTTTAGAGAGTGCTATTTGGTTTGAGTCATAATTTGGCCATAATGGTGTCTTAATTTTCTTAATTTGATAACAAACATATATTAATTATGGCAGAACAAATTAACCGACATTCTCATAGACTATTAGGCCTTTCTCTCGAAGAGGAAGGTTTAGTACCTCGTAGACATAGGTTAATTATGGTTATGGGAAACTTAGACCATACTCAAGTTGGGGGGAATAATATTAGTCATAGGAGGAAGGTCATATAATTGTAGAGGTAATTGACGAAAGTCCTTTTCTGCACTATAATTTACCCTTGACTAAATTTCTTGGTCTAGTCTTAGTGCAACTAAATCCTGATGGTAGTGAACATTTTTACATGCATATTCCTTATATACCTAGTGAAAATAATTCTTCTATTATGGAGGAGATAGGTGCCACTTTACCCTTTGCATCAACATTCTTTTCTACCAAGTCATCTTTAACAACACTCAGTGTGGCAGGATCGATACCTCCTTTTGGACCTCTCACATCTTCTTCGGTAATTCCACCAATTATTTCTATAACCCCATCACATTTTCCATCATTTTCTCAGTCAATTCCTTCCTCTAGATTTGTCTTTGGAGTGGGGGAAAACCTTGTTCAATTCGCGGGAGCTGGTACATTTATCCCTAGCTCATCTCAACCTACTATTCCTACATTTAACACGAGCATTTTTTACTTCTGGGAATATGATGGAAGGGTCATTTGTTGCTTCTATCCAAACTTGGGGAAACTTTAATTTTGGAAGTATTTCTCGACCTTGGTCTAGTTCTATGCTTGGATAGATGCCTTAATCTGGAGGTTCCTTTTCCTTTAGGGGGGCTAGTATACCTGGGAGCATGGCCCCCATTAGTACTATTATTCCTATGAGCTCTCATGCTTAGGACGATGCTTCTATACATGGAGGATTTTTCTCTAGTGTTGGGTGAAATACTGTTGGTAGCCAAGCCTATAAGAGTCCTTTGTTCTCTGGGGGAATTTACCCCAGGGAGCATAATCCTTACACCTTGTCTATCGACCTAGTATATCAATATACTATAATGAATTATAACCTTGGTCCAAATACTTTTGCCTTTAACTACGGTATGGGGGGACCTTATGGTTTATCAAGAGTTTATGGACCTTATGATTCATTTGGTCAACTGCAAATTCCTTTTCTGACACCTTTCGATTTACTTGACTTGGATAATTTGAAAAATGGCCCCATTTTTCATGATCCGAGGTGGACACCTATATCGACCATGTTACCTTCTAATATTATTAAGTTTGAAAGGATGACATGAGAGAAGCCTTCTACACATATCACCACCATTCATTTATGGTGTTCATCTAACTCTTTCGTGGATGATTATGTGAAGTTGAGACTCTTTCAATGAACCCTAATGTGGGATGTCACTAAATGGTATATCAAACTAAATCGAGCATCCTATAATGAATTTTCTTCCTAAAAAAGGGGCTAGCTAAAAAAGGGTAAAGGAAAACTAAAGACTTTTAACCCTAAGATTAGAAGAGAATCCCAAAGAAAGAGAATGGAGGACAATGACAGGCACACTGATGGGCCTCCAAATTAGACATAAATTAAGGCCCATTGACCATCGTTTAGGACATTAAACCTCTCTTTTTGCATTAAATGACGTATTTTTAACTTTAATATGTTAATTAGGAAGGTTTAGAGATAATTGCATATTTGTGCCTTGTTGAAGGCTGTAACTAGGTTCGGTCTTCATAATGACATGTAATTGTGATTTTATGTAAAAATATGTAAAGAAGAAAAATAAAATATTTTAATGCTTGCATCATGGGTTTCATGAGAAAGAGATTTTATTTTTGAGTCAAGGCTCCCATTGAGAGCCTTTAGGAATTTTTTCATCTAGTCATAAAAGAGTAAAAGAGTCATTTTCATGTATTGAAGTCATCTTACACATTGAATAGAGTCACACTTGTATATGTAAAGGATTCCTCCAAGACCTTGTCACTAGCCCTCTTCAAGTCATCATACAACGAATGGAGTCAACTAGAAGATGATGTCAGCTCTCCTCCTTGTGATCATGTCAACCTAAAGCACATAAGGGAGTGCATATATATAGCCACACTCGACCTCACTTAGAGGCAAGAAAATTCAATGAAGAAGATAAGTAGAATTGTGAAGAAGAACTAGAGAAAAGAGTGACGATCAAGAGAAGGATAACAAAAGAAAGGGATACTTATGTAATATCTGATTTGGGCATATATACTCTCCCATGTGCGAAGAAAGGAGGTATGAAATCATAGAGAGAAAGTCGAAATTACTGCTGCATTGAGGTGACATTGTTTGGGTATAAGATCTCACAAAAGGAAGCCGAAGAAGAGCAATAATGACCAATATTCTCTAGGGTAGGAAAGAGGAAGAGTAGAGACCAAAATTCTCTAGGGTAATCGAGAAAGTAGAGACCAAAATTCTCTAGGGTAGCCGAGAAAGTAGAGACTGAGATTCTCTAGAAGGAAGCCAAGAAAAGCAGAAGAAGTTGAGAAAGGGAAGAGGTAAAACATCAAGGCTAGTGACAAGGGTATTGAGAGGACACTAGAGTCAAGGGTCTTTGTCATGGTATTGGTATTCATCAATTGAAGATCTATAAGAAGAATTTTTTATTGGGTTTTCCTCTCAAAAGAGTGAGAGGTTTTGGCTCTGGATGACAAGCCTACATACCATGTCTCTTTTCTTTTATTATTTATTTAGTAATTGTCTTGATGAAAATAACATTGATAATGTAACAAAGAGAAGATCATAATACTAAAACAAAAATCATATCACAAGCAATTATCTAGAAGAGAAATCTCCTAATTAGTAATGCCATATATTTCTCAACATGGTATCAGAGCTAAGGTGTTGAAGTTAAGTAGGGACAAGAAGGCACTCAAGAATAAAACTTCAAAGGAGGATAAAAGCAAGGAACGCCAAGCAAGAGATAGAGATATTCATCATACCAAATTCTTAGAAGCATATCCAAGACCATCATTAAAAGAAAGGCTAGAACATTCAAGATGGATTGAGAAGCAAGCCCTCTCCCATCAATTCTTCAAGGAGTAATCTTCAATCAACATCAAGATTAAAGGAGAAAGAAAGCATCAATCACTCAATTAAGTTTATGACTTCATCTAATATTATCAAAATGTCTTTCTGCAAGGAAATCAACAAATTGTTTGGGGTTTCAAACTTCCTTGCGTGGAATAAAAGAATTGATCTAAATCTCATTGAGATTGAGGTCATGGATCACATCAAGAGGTTAATAACCCAACCTACCAAAAGTGGATACTCAAGCACATGCTATATTCATGAAGGGGGGAGTAAGGGCCTAGATGATTCTCATAGAATCCATCAAATACTCTCTTATCCCATATGTATCTAAACTCAAAACTTCAAAGGAAATATATGACAAATTGGTAGAGTTATTTTCCATGAGCACTGCAGGAGAAGTAATCTCATTGAGGCAGGAACTCTACAAGCTAAATATGACAAAGTAATATGTAATAACCTCATATTTTAGGAGGATTTCAGAAATAAGAGATCGACTGAAAGATCTGGGAGAAGTAATGCCTGATAGAGAAATGACAACAGTGGTACCAAATGCACAACCGGAAGAATGGGGTAAATTTACTTCAATTATTTATGGGAAGAAAGAATCTAATCCATTTCAAGATCTATGGTCACTATGTAATATCTAATAAACTAGACTAAAAGCAAAGATTGATGTATGAAAAAATGAGCAGAATCAAGCCTATGCTGCTATGACAAGAAGAAAAGGAAATTTTGGAACATTTGGTCCTCAAAAGAAGAAGAGCATGGATAAGGTACAGTGCTATGGATTTCAAGAATAGCGGCATTATCGAAGAAATTGTCCTAAGCTTAGAAGGGACAATAATAAGTAAGGAAGAATCCAATATTATCGAAGAAAAAGAGCCTGAGACAAAGAAGCCTAAGAAGGACGAAGTGCAAGATCTCTACTATGACTAAGAAAATCTCCTTCTCTAAAAGAGTACTCTTCTATTGTAGATAGGAAGCATTGTAAATAAGATAGGATGAATTATATTAGAAAAATGACATCATCATAGAAGAATTAGAAGTAATAGGTCATGACATATATGATAAATGTCTAAAGCAAAAACTTATAAAAGTAAACTATGTTAGGTTATCTAAAACCTCATTGAAAGCTCAATTGATAATTATAGAAGTCATCTGGAAAAAGGGTTATTATACAAAAGATAGCATCGACGTGATATAGGATATAGAAGGTCCTCAAACGTTCTCTGATGGAATCTTCAATGAAAATATTCACCGATATAGAGGAAAAGTAAGTATTTCTTCAAGAATTCCAATCTTATGTAATTCATAGAATGATGGTATGATAACATAACAATGAAGCATATCAAGAGAATGAAATTCATTCAAAGGAAGTTGTTGCAGGAAGTATGGATAGCCCAGAGGAAAGATGAGGTATGTATGCTCAAATTTAATATGGTATGGTTACAGATAACATGGATCATTTCTCTTAAGAGGCATGATCAAAGAAGGAATCTTCTTCCTCAAAAAGATGTTAGAATGCATGAGACATATTTATTAGATGAAATCAACATAATATGTCCTCATATGGAAGTATGAGGTGTTCTAATCACAACTGAGAAACTCTAAAGCTCCTAGGTATGAAATGTGTAAAGAAAGTAAGAAAGAGATCATGAAGTTGTGCAACTATCAACAACCAAAGAACCAAGGAGATTTGAATATGAAATCTCCTAGAAAGATATGAAGACTCGAATAAGAGTATGGAAAAATATGGAGACCCTTGTCAACATATATGCAATATGTTGATGCCTACAAGAAGATGTCATGACGAAATACCATCACAAGGTAATTATGATCTAAGTATTCATTATTTATAAACTAGTATTTGGATGGGATTATGCATGACTACCAAAGGAAAGAACTATGAATGTATTTCATGAAGAACATTGTAGAATCATATAATAACCTTCCAGAAAAGAAATCTGGATGAAGGTAAGAGAACATGAAGCAATGCTGGATGAAGACTGATGGATCACTTTCTGGTGAAATGAATGATGACATGACTAATGGATGAGAGTAATGGATGGTCTGCGCCCTATGAAGAAGTCCTCAATAGATGAAAACTCCACAACAAGAAGAAAAATTCATGACATCAAAGAAAGGAGTTCTTCAAGCAACTGGTCCTTATTTTGAGAAGGAGCCTGAACCGTTTCTTACTTGGAAGAAACTTGGAAATTCCTGAGCCAAGAGGGAGCTTAGGTACATTCCTTATGTAGGGATAAGTAAATATGACCTCCCTATTTGAGAGGGAGAGATAGACACATCTTTATGGTCTTCACTTGGGAAGACAAAGTGAGAGGATTGGGTTATCATTTGGCATCTGATACTATTTGAGGATGAGATAAGGCATCCAATAGAAGAGTAGTCGTGGAGGACCGATATTCTTTAAGGGCTGGGTAGTCCAAGATAAGAATAGTGCTCATGGGACATATCCTGAGTACTTGGGTGGGGTATGTTCCGAGAAAGACAATGATGAGAGTGTCTATAAATCATTGGTCTCGCAAGCATTGTTCTATGATCATGTGGATAGAGTTGTTAGTAAATGCCTTGCAATGTAACAATGTTGGTTAATATGATGCTAAACAAATGGGTTACTAATTTGATTCGTCTTATGAGAAATTATACAGATTGAGAATGACCAAGTACCATTATGAATACCTCCCTAGTTAAGAGGGAGTGTTGAAAGGTGTAACTAGGGTCGGTCTTCATAATGACATGTAATTGTGATTTTATGTAAAAAGATGTAAAGAAGGAAAATAAATTATTTTAATGCTTGCATCATGGGTTTCATGAGCAAGATATTTTATTTTTGAGTCAAGGCTCCCATTGAGAGCCTTTAGGAATTTTGTCATCTAGTCATAAAAGAATAAAAGTGTCATTGTCATGTATTGAAGTCATGTTACACATTGAAAAGAGTCACACTTGTATATGTAAAGCATTCCTCCAAGACCTTGTTACTAGCCCTCTTCAATTCATCCTACAACGAATGGAGTCACCTAGAAGATGATGTTGGCTCTCCTGCTTGTGATCATGTCGGTCTAAAGATAATAAGGCAGTGCATATATATAGCCACACTCGACCTCACTTAGAGGCAAGAAAATTCAGTGAAGAAGATAAGCAGAAGTGCGAAGAAGAACTAGAGGAAAGAGTGATTTTCAAGAGAAAGATAGCGAAGGGAAGGGACACTTGTGGAAGATTTGCTTTAGGCATATATACTCTCCCATGTGCGAAGAAAGGAGGTCTGAAATCATAGAGAGAAATTCGAAATTACTGTTGCATTGAGGTGACATTTTTTGGGTATAAGATCTCACAGAATGAATTAGAAGAAGTGTCATAGAGATTAAGATTATCTAGGGTAGTCTAGAGGAAGATTAGAGACCAAAATTCTCTAGGGTAGTCGAGAAAGTAGAGATCCAGATTCTCTAGAAGGAATCCAAGAAAAGAAAAAGAAGTCGAGAAATGGAAGAGCCCAAACATCAAGGCTAGTGACAAGGGTCTTGGGAGGACACTAGAGTCAACGGTCTTTGTCATGGTATTGGTATTCATAAAATGAAGCTATATAAGAAGAATTTCTGATTGGGTTTTCGTCTCAAAAGAGTGAGAGGCTTTGGCCCTGACTGACAAGCC
Organism: Pinus taeda; assembly: GCA_000404065.3. Taxonomy (NCBI): domain Eukaryota; kingdom Viridiplantae; phylum Streptophyta; class Pinopsida; order Pinales; family Pinaceae; genus Pinus; species Pinus taeda. The sequence continues at coordinate 153,849 of APFE030449302.1, read as the reverse complement.
TACATATTGTGTCTCTTATCTTCTATTGTTTATTTGGTAATTGTCTTGATAAAAAGAACACTAATAATATAACAAAGAGAAGATAATAATACAAGAAGAAAAATCATATCACAAGAAATTATCTAGAAGAGAAATCTCCTAATTAGTAATGCCCTAGATTTCTCAACATGCCTAATATTATTTATTTTTGTAGAATATTATGAGAATATTGTGAAAATTATGAAGATTTGGAGAAGAAGATAATCTATGGAATTTCTCCCTGCTACAGGAGGATAAATATTGGATAATAAATGAACAAAATATCATGAAATTATTGACAAATTCTAGAGGTTGCTCCACTGATTGAGAAAATCTAGGAATGTGTTCCCTGTCATTTAATACAAATTCTAGTGTTGGGAGCTAGATCCACTTTTTGAGGGATTTTGAAGGGGAAAGCTGCCTCCTTTTAGGGAGAATGATTCCTTATCACTTTTTATAAGTACCGATTTTAATTTTCCTCTAGGGGCATGTGTTTCTTAGTCTTCTTGTGGAGAAAACTTGTTGTTTAGCAGCTCCACTTTCATTTCTAGCAGGGATGTACTTGGATTGATTCAAACAATGAAGCTTGGTGCCATTTTTAGCTTCTAAAGATTGGTTTCATTGATAGGAGTCTAAGAATCATTGGGCTTGGCGATCCCAGGAGCCTCAGAGCCTTCTTATACAATTCTTTATTTACTTTGAATATCTTTTTCACTCACATCTCTTATTTCTACATTTAGTGTTCATGTCACTTTTGTTGTAGGTTACATTGGTTAAATGATTGAAGTGAGTTGTTTTGCAGGTTACTTAAAAAGTCAAAAGCATGATGCATCCTTAGAATAGTTTGAAAAAACATCTTAATAATTGAGCTACTTGGATTGGTTTACTAGTTCACAAATCTAGAATTTCTGGAAGTCCCTTGTAGCAAAATAGTAGTAATTTCATGCTATTTTTTAGAACGAGTTAATGAGATTCATGTGAGTTGATTCCACATGGATTGGGTCATAAAAACATTAAATTTAATAAAAAAATCTACCCGCTATAATTTTCAATTGATTAGGTTAGGAATTTGATAGGTTAACTAGCTCACTAATTCTTGAATTTCCGGTTTTTAGAGTAGTTACAATTCTTCTGCTATTTTTTAGCACATGTTAAAAAGGGTATTTTTGAGTGATTCCAATTGGAATGGAGTCCTAGTAAATCCTACTTCATAAAAAAAATTCACATCTCGCTTGAATCTATTTTTTTGGGCATTCAACAAGTTATCTCGAGGATTAGCACTCTTGTAGCAATCTTGCCACTCCTGTAGCAGTCCTGTAGCAAACCTGTAGCAATTTTTTTTCATGATTTTCCTTGGCTAGATTCACTCCAAATTCATGGTACAAGTATATTTATAGTGTATGAAGGCTATGATACCACTTTGATTTAGATGAGGTATTGTTAGGTCGCCATTTAGCTCTTATATTGCTTACTTCATGAATGTTGATTTTTGCAAACTAGTCTAGATTCCTTTTCTGCAATTTACTTTATGCAAAGTGTGATTTCCTTTTTGAAAGAGTACTCTAGGACTTTCCTTTCCTAAAAAATAGAATATATATCCTTTAAATATTATTTCATTTCCAGCAAGATAGATTAGATTTTCTTATTTGTCATTATGCTTTACATGTTTGCAAATATAATAGATTTCCTTCCTGCCATTTACTTTCAATGTAGAATAGATTTGCTTATTGTTATTTACCTTTTGCAACTTAAGATTGGCGACTTACTTAGATATTTATTCATTTTAAATTGTTTCATTTCCTTCTTTCACTTGCATCAAAGGGAGTAAGAATATGAAGAGGGATGTGTTTGTTGCACATACGGTGTCGACCCCTCCTAAGTTAGTACAAACCCTAGGTTGATAATTTAAGTCAATAGCCTCAGGAGTTGTAGCATCCTTGTTGCAATATTGGGGCTTATCACACATAGAGAATGAACAGGCTTTCCAAAAATCCTTCTACCAGATGGCATATCGAGTAGAGAAGTTGTTTGTATATTATGAGAGGAGAATTGCAAAAGATGGAAAGAAAGAAGGAGCTCTGTTACACAACATTTTGTCACTGTCCCTGTAATCCCCGTTCCTTGATCATGGAGGACCTCTACAATGAACCCTGCATGCTTTTCCTTCATGAAGAAACTCCCATTATGTCCCTCTTAATGATCAGATCATTTCCCTTTTGCACCATTTCCCCTAAAACTTTTGTTTTTCCTAGTTTACAAGACAATGCTAATGGCCTTTGTCTCCCTCGCGCCGATGTGCAGAGATTAGCACTACTCCTCGCGCTGACTGCAGTGACTGAGCTGTGTTTCAGTCGCATCGGTCTTGTTATGGAAAGTTTTTAAAATTAGAGCCGAAGCTTCTAGCTCTAGAAGCTCTGTAATGAAAGTTTGGTAAATGGTTTGGCCGGATGGGGTCAAGGATGACAGTTTGGGCTCCTTTCCCCTATAATAATGGAACTACCTCAAGGGATAAGTCCTTCTCCCATGAGAAGAGGATCCATCTCCCATCCATATTTCCTATATAAACCTCCCTTCTTCCCAAGCACAAACTAGTCACAGATGATAGTTTTTGGCTGAGTGTGAGTGTTATAGTTGCAAAGTGTTGATATTATTTTGGAGTAGACAAGCAAGCTATTACTATTTGTAGCTATCTAGTTGTGTTGAGGGAGAAGTGTGATTTGGTTTGGAGTGAAGCCTAAAGGAAAGAGCCATTAAACTATTGTTGTTTGAATCCATCGTGGAATGCTAGCAAAAGTGTGTGGGACCCTGGTCTTGTCAGAGGAAGACTGCAGCGTCAAGACAAATGGTTGTAATCTCTCTTTGATATTAATATATGCAACTATCAATTGATTTCCTACATGTTTTTAATATTACATATCCATGTCTTAATGCTTCTTGACTCGTCAAGTAGGTTGAATTGCAATTTTTCTATTATTATGTTTGTGTGTTGTTGTTGTTCACTTGTTTCAGGAACTTGAAGAAGGAAGCGAGATATTGTTGGAACGAGCAAACAAGGACATCATCAAGTAGGATAAGCGACCAAGAGGTAGGCCCTCTTGATTGATTCTAACCTAAGGAAATCTTCCATAGAATGTATCTGTTGTGGCTATACCCATTATCAGGCTAGAGGAGTTTGTTCATGTCCGCACTTATAATTTTACTTCACCACAAATTGGCGACTCTGCTAGGGAATTCCAATCCTTTTGTTTGTTTTTGATTTCATGATTTCATGAGAACTTTTTTAGTTTCACGTTTTCCCTTTGGTTCTGTTTCTTTTCTCCTACTTACTAGCCTGAGTCCAAAATTCATAGTAGCAAATCTGGTCCCTGTTTTGAATTTTATTTTATTTTTCCTTAGTTACCTCAGCCAGCACGCTTAATCCGCTGATAGTCATGTCGACCAGCGTGAATTGTTGAGGAACAGTCGCATTGACCACCCTCTAGCACTTGTTGTCAGTTAGGTAGTCGCACCAATGCTTGTAAGTGAAGATTAGGGCTTGACCCCAATCTTGGCCAATGTGTTCTTCTCTTGTGTTTTTGACCCCGTAAGTTTTTTTAACTATTTTCTCCCTAATTAGAAAGATACTCTTCATTTGGTTTTGCTTGCTTGTTGGCTTGTCATCTTGCTATTTGATTGATTGAGTCATTGAGTGGCTAGCGACACTATGGCATCTAATTGATCACCCATTTAGCAGCTTGTGGACTCAATAAGTCTGGTTGTGGGTGTGTTTACTCCTTGCATTTGTTTTTTGGTCCTTTTATGACTTTGATCTCTTTACGCACAAGTTTGAAAAAGCTTCGTTTACTAGCTTGAACGTCTCTTTCTAGCATAGATTACATTGTTGGCCTTGTGTTTGGTAAAGTTGGTGTTTCATTGATCTGAATGAACTTCTCTTTTCATGTTTTCATCTACTTGAAAAGCTCATTGTTCTAAAAACTTTTTCATTGAAAGTTTGTATGCGAAAAGTTTGTTTCATTATTTCATGAGAAAGTATGAAATTCTAGTGAGTTGCATCATTGTGTAATGAAATTTGCATCTTTTTAAAGACTAGAATTGCATTAGCATTCGAAAAAGGAAGAGAATTTTTCATTTTCAAAGGACTAATAGATAAGTACTTGTCAGGAAATTAGGAATGGTATGCATTTTTCATTAGTTTATTTTTTGAGAAAGTAAGGTAGTGAAAGATCATTTCGTTTTTAGTTGTTTGATTGTTTGCATATTATTAAGTAGTTTCTACCCTCTCTAGTGTAGGCATTTCATCGAATTGAAAGGGTCTTGTACCATTTAGTTGCATTTTAGGTTTCTCGAGTAGCATTGCTAAGACCTGAAAACTGAAACTTAACTCAAGATCAACTCTAAAATGAATTCAATTAACCTAAGGTGCATTTGACATTAATAATCATATCTAGAAGGTCTATGCTAGAGATGTGTTTCGGCGTCTTTAAACATAGCAGCTGTCGTTAGCTTCGACATTAGATAGTGCTAGCACAGATTTTTGCTCCCCATACCATCGAGTATATAATGGGAGACCCCACTAGGCTGCAATCTTTTTATCCTTAGGAAGCCAAGTCGCCCGCCTTGAGAACGTGATACACCAAACATAGCATTCAGGGAGATTGCCTGCTCGTACTTCTTGGTTCGCGAGGAGGTATTCTATAGTTCACGATTGCCTGGTAATCCTATTTACTTAGATCATCTAGAGAAGTTATTTGATATTTTTTACTCCTTAAATTTAAAATATCATTCAAGCACTTGTCCTTTCTAGCTCATTTCCAATCGAAAGTGATAGAGTCATCTTTGTTTCTTTCTCGACTCTTAAAAAATGAAAGAACATCAGTATTTTATGTGTCTTAATAATTGATTGCCCACGATCCAAAACATCTTGTTAGTCTTTTTGACCAAACCGTGAGTTCCCTTAAAAGGACATTTTTAAAGCCTTGAAGTTATTTGCTCTGTTGACTAAGACAAGGTCATCATGGTTGAACCATCTGGTTCACCCAATTCCTCTTCCTCTCCTCTGTCTGAAAGATTGTCTGTGGAGCCATTCCCTGAGTTATCAGAGTCACTTGAGGACCAAAATGTTGAACTCACAATTGTTTTGAGTGTTCAACCATTGACATCTCGTCCTCCGTCTACTTCAATTCAAGGTCATCTACTGATCTTAGCCCGGAATCTCCAGACAATCCCATTCGAACTCCAGAGAACTCGCCAACAATTGACAGTCAATTTGGATTGGTTATCTATCCTCTGAACCCTTTGTTTGATGTTGTTGAGATATCACTGTAGCGTCATTACAGTCCGTGTTCCTTTGGAACTATCTCCCAGTACACATTCGACCATTCATCGTCGTTTGTTTTCAAACATGGAACCCGAAGGTGATGCTCTAGTCACATCTCTAGATGAGTCCGAAGTTTCTACTCTACACACTGTTGAGGGGGAAGAATTGCAATTGTAGTTCCCTCCCGAGGGTTTCCCTTGTTAGGAAGGTATTCCCGCCAATTTTCCACCCAACTATGTGTCTTTGGGGCACTTAGTTTCAGGCACACTGAGTGCCTCATCACTCTACCATAATCCTGTATGGGCGTCAAGCATCAAGCCTACGTTAGGTTCATTCGTCATGAACACAACTTCCCAACAGGTTGTTACATCAGTCCCAGTGTAGCCCACCGTTTTGAATACCCTTGTATCATCGATCCCAGTTACATGTCAATCGCAACTAGCAGTTTCAAATATTGTCTCTGTCAGTTCCTCTATCCCATTAGTCAGTGGTCAGATTGTGTTGCCGCCTGGGGGCAGAACCTGAATGTCTCTATGGTGTTAGGTGCCACTAATGTGAGCAAATCACAAGCTCACATGCTTGGTATAAACCAGCCCTCTTCTGGTATTATTTATAACCCTGCTGATCCTACTGGGTCAAGCAATGTCCAATACCAATAGGTTTAAAATCTTGTTGGTCCGTCTAGATCGAGCAATCTTTAATATCAATAGCCCTATGGGGCTCAGGTCCAATACCAAAATCCTTACATTCCATATGGTTCTCAAGGATTGGTTAATCAACCTTACACCCTCCAATCTGGGCAGTACATCCAGCCTGGCTATGGCCAGATTTAGTTTGGTAATTTCCAAGCATTATTCAAGTACCCTTGTAATAGCTAGGACAACCTTTACAACAACCATGTTAGAAAATTATATATTATAGAATAATGGAACACATAAAATATTGCAGAAATATAAACATAGAAAACGCATAAAACAAGAGAGACACACATATACGTGGTTCGCCCATTTTGGGCTACATCCACAGAGAAACAGCCAGTCCTTCTTTTTATATTATTCAGCAAACTTAAGAGATACAACCTACAATAGATCCACTGTAACTCCCTCTTCGCTCTCAATCTCCTCTCTCTTCCTCACTTAGAATACAGATCTACATAGACGCAATACAATTCCCTCATATATAGTGAGGGTTTTCCTTCTAGGGCAAAAAACCCTAAATTAAACATAACTTCTACCGTCAGATCATCTGCCTAATGAACAGCCCAGATTAACTAGAAGTTACTATACTTTTACAAGGCAATTTTACATCTGTACAATCTTTTTGGGGTATACATCCGGTGAAACCTTTGAATACAGAAGATAATCAGGCTTCACACCCAATAAACTAGGGCAGCCTTTGTTACCACAAGGGCAACCTTTGTTGCAACAAGGGCTCTTCGCACAACACCAAGGGTAAATTTTCCAGCAGCAAGGTCTCCTACAACAACCGCAAGGCCAATCCTTACAGTAGTTGCAGCAAGCCATGCAATAGCAGATGCAATATGCTCCGCATACCTCTCAACCCATACCCTTGCAAGACCAACCTCTGCAAACCCAAGGACAAATTTTGCAACCGCAAGGTCAGCCCTTGCAATAGCAAAACCAACCAAGGCAACAGCAACCCTTGTATAGATACCAACAAGGTCAACCCTTGCAAGGGCAGGGTCAAGGTCAAGTCATGCAGTAGGAGGCCCAGAATCCTCTTGTCTTAGGTCAACAGGTTCAGAATCCTGCCAGCCAAGGGCACCAGGTACAAAAACCCAATGTCCAAGGGCAACAAGCGTATCAACCTTATGCCCAAAGAATTCAGGTCCAGAACCCTCTTATTCAGGGACAACAGGCTCATCAGCCTTATGTTCCAAGACAACAGGTCCCATATCCATATGTCCAAGGTCAACAGGCTCAATAACCATTTAACCCATATGTTTCCTATCAACAACCAATGCCTGGATAGTTTCAAGGTGTTCAAGGTCAAAGTCCTCCCTATGGTCAAGGTAATCCGCAATGGGGGTAGCCTTAGATGCCATATGGCCAAAATCCCCCACTGTGGGGCAAAAATCCCTACCAACAGGGATGGGCTCCTCCTTATCGTCCCTCCTATCGACCTCCAATGCCTTTTAACACTTAATTACCTTTCTTGGCTACACTCGAGTTGGCAGACATATCGTGCCTTACGAATGATCCGATCCTTCATTTGTCGTACTGGCCCCCGATGTCATCCAAGATACCAAGTGATTGCCCGAAGTTCGATGGAAAAGCTAAAGAAGATCCTCATGCCCATGTGATGACATATCACCTCTAGTGCTTGTTGAACTCGTACATGGACGATTCCATTCATCTTCATCTTTTCCAACGAACCCTCATGGGTGCCACAGTGAAATGGTACATTGAGATACCTCGGCATACATTCCATGACTTTAATTTGTTAGTCATGGTTTTCCTCACGCATTTTCATTTGTCAGTTCGCTATGAAACTGGCACCTATATTCTCACGTCGCTTAAGCAAGACATTACGACACTCATCTCTAATCATATCCATGAATGGATACGTAGACCTCACCTGATCAAATTTGAGATAGCTGATCAGTTGCTCACTGAATGGTTTACCAAATCATTCGTAGCCCCAATTGCTCGCGATATAGCTATGGGTGGATGCGTCACTGAAGAGCAAGCCATCGCTCGTGCCCAGTACTTGGATCTAGTTTACTCCCAGTCTGGCACTTTATACGATTTGTTACCCAATGCTCCACGGCCATCATCTGATCCCACAGCATCAAAATCACCAATTGTTCCTCCCGTCGATGGAGTTATTGGTTTAGTATCCCAAACCCCTGCTAAAACTTCTTTCAAAAAGAAGTCAGTCTCAAATGCTACTCCTAATAGTTCATCTCAGAATCTGCTTGGCCCTAGTAAAACCTCATATGTCCACGTTGTCCAGTCTACCGCATCGGACAAATCCTTGAAAGGAAAGAAGAAAGGCAAAGGCAAAGCTAAAGCCGATATTCGGAAACAGGGTCCTCCCAAATCATCTGCTTGCGAATCTTTGCAACGGAGACCAAAGTATCCCTGCCTCATTTGCAAGGAGGATCACTACACTAAAGATTGTCCTCGACGATTCGAAGTTAGTCGCCTGGTCAAAGGAACCCCTGCCATCCTTATAGAGCCATTTCTGTCTTAGCATACCTAAATGGTAGACCAACACCGATCTGCTTCCTCTGGATCTCAAGTGTTCATGATGAGCATGCCCATTAATGTGCCTACCTGATCGAAAGATTATTAGACTCTAGCTTTAGTAGCTAGGAAAGAAAAAGAAGTTGCACCTTCTTCTTCTACCCCAAGTTCTGACCCTCTGCAAATCGAGTGCCCTAACCCTAATTCTGCTACACGGCCACACTCTCGAGGTGTGTTGTGGAAATCCTGGTATAATCCAAACACCCGAGCCGCTCAACACTACAATATTGTTGAGGATTTGGCTCAGACGCCATCAGCCATGTCGGCTCTTGAGGTACTCCAAAGCTGCCCATCGAAGTAGAAATATTTGCTATCAGCTATCGGGGGCATCGATCCCAACGATTCTAATTTGATATGTTTCGATCTAGAGAACCATGTTCCACATCTCCCTCATCAGATTGCCTTTCGTATTCAGGTAATCATTAATGAGAAGACCATCCACTGCATTGTCATCGATGAAGGTGCTTCCACCTGCATCATGTCAACTGCATGTTGGAAGGCTATTGGTTCCCCTGCGCTGAACTAGTCTCCAAACACTCTGGGAGCTTTCGATGGGTGCAATTCACAACCCTTCGGTGTCTTACCTAACCTAGACATCACCCTAGAAGGCAAGATAGTGCAAGTCGAAGTAGATATTGTTGACGCCAATCTCAATTATAATATTCTACTCGGCTGAAGTTGGACTCATGCCATGCATGCCATGGCCTCCTCTTTGTTTCGTGTGATTCGTTTTCCCCATCAAGGGAAGATTGTCACTGTTTATCAGCTGTCTTTCTTTTCCTCTTCCTCCTTGGATGGCAATGTTCTGTATGTCAACAACTCTGGTGCTCCCTACAAGAGTGTGGGGGCAGGTCTCTTTAAAGATTCTGCCTTAATGGGAATTTTTCCACTTCCACCTCCTCATGTTGCCTCTGTCAACATGATCTCAGTCAAATTTGATCCCTGGGTCATACATGCACTAGATCTTGTTCATACTTGGGGCGGGGTTATGCCACTTAGTCCCGCCGAAGTCAATTACGTGGAAATTGTTTTGGCTTTGAACTCTGCATCTTCTGATTCCCATATGTCGATGACCTCTCTCGATATGTATTCTCAATCCCCCTGGCTTGGGACTTTGGAATCATCTAATCCCTTAGTTGAGACTTTCCTTGCTGATGAAGGTATCATGGAAATCATGTCTCTCCAGGAACCACCTTGGATCGATACTCATAATCACTCCTTGTTCCTACCTTGCCCAGTGGTCATGTCTACCTTTCTTGAAGAATTCTCTTCTCCACTTCTCATTGATGTGTCAGTTTACCCTGACATGATCAAGATCTTTCAACTGAGGGCATCTTTATCCCTTCATGGATTCAGGATTTTTCACCCTCCCCGAGTTTTCACTGATTGTCGATTATTTCAATGGGGTTTCCATCTGACTCGTAACCCTCCCTTTCCCAGGGGGCATGGGGACAAAGCCTTATATGAGTTCTACTCCATTATTTGGCAAACTTGATGCTTACTCATCATGACAATGGTAAAACTCCGGTGTCCTTTTGTGTTGATTGATTACCCGAGTCCCAGAATGGACTCCCTCACGAAGTACTATGCTTAGGTCATCTTGCATGGTTACTTATGTACATTAGTGTGTGATTCATTTTTGTACAGTGTGGTTTTGTATGATAGTTTTCAAACAAATTTCTTGTTTACTATGCTTTTCTTGCTTTGCAGATGTCTGCGACTCCTAACGTTGGTTTCACCGATGGTGCTTGTCGTAGTACCCGGAACCTATCATCCGTGGCATGGGCTATCTATGAACCTAACAGTGAGTTGATTGACCTTCAAGGTATCTTCCTAGGTCATACAACCAACAAAATCGCTGAGTACAGTGCGGTCATCGAACTGTTGTCAGAAGACATTGCTTTGGGCATCAGAGATTATTTGTCAACTTAGATTCACAACTTGTCGTTCTTCAACTCAATGAGCAATATTCCATCAGGAACCCTAAAATATTATGAATGTATCTTTGTATCCATCTATAGGAAAGACATTTTGACTATATTGACATTTTGACTATTTTGACTATATTGCATATTGAATACATTGACAGATGCATTAGATAATTACGTTCTGGATAGACATTTACGAAACATGTAAAAGATAAGACAAACCATTTATACAATAATAGATAGGAAAATACAACATATATATATA